>CAJGYO010000755.1:0-260878 GCA_904845875.1 Miscanthus lutarioriparius
CACGCTGTTGTATTCTTCATGAATCATTAGAAGCAATCTATACAAGAAAAAAAATAAATTAGTGACACAAATTTCAAGTATTTAACTTCAAAGTTTTGAAGGTAGAAGAGAACATATATCATACCACTAAATTGTTCCGAGGCACTAACATACGTCGGGTTTTCATGTCTTCAAATCGTTTTATGATTTTGTCATTCTTGATGCTTCTAAATATCTTCTTCTCAGTGTAACATATCATTAAGTCATTGAGCCATTCATCACCCATTTTGTTACGCAAATCTGTCTTTAGAATAGACATAGCAGAAAATATCCTCTCAACTAAAGCTGTTGCCACCGGAAGAATTAATGTTAATTCAATGAGCCGATACACCAATCCATAAGATGTGTTCATTTTAGTCTTGACCATAATTTCAGCAACCTTTCCAAGCTCTGTACATCCAAGAAAGTCTTGAGTTCTTCTAGCACGACTGACAAATCCTCGCAGTTGACCAGGCAAAAGAAGAAGGTCACCGACGTCAAAATCCACAGCATAAATTTCAGCAAGTCTCACAAGCTTATCCACATCAAAATTAGAGGAGTTCCTTGGGTTAAGACAAGCCATGCATACTAATAACTCTGAACTAACTTCACCAAATCGATGATTCATCTCAGACAAAATGGCATCTATGGCAGCAAGGAAAATCTCAACATGGTAGAAGTGCACGTTTGTTACTTTTTGCTTTCTACGTGTAGATGTCCCTCTAGCATTTATTTCCTTGTCCATATCTGGCACTTCAATCTCATTCTTATCACAGAATGTTTTCACTCTTTTGAATAAGGGATCCCATCCATTGTCGCTCATATCCTGCAACTGCTCTTTGACATCTATGATCAATTGCATTGCCTCAACAATGTCTTGATCCTTCCTTTGCAAAGCATGTGACAGACTGTCTGTGATGCTCAACAATTCTATCATTAAATGCATTATGAACACAAAATCAAACCTCTCCATTTTACCAATTAAACCAAATGCTCCACCATTATTTCCTGGTTTAACAGAGTCTTTCTTTACTATCTCAAGAATGTCTATGACAGCTTCCCACATCACCAAAATACGAAGTAAAGTTTTAAGATGTGAACCCCATCTAGTATCTCCAGGCCTTGCTAGGCTACATTCCTGGTTCAAACCTTTTCCAGTGATAATCTCCCCACTCTCCAACTTTTCTAACAACACATCATGATGCTTTGCAAGCAAGGCATCCTTTCTCATACATGATGCGCCGACAGTGTTGACTATTAGAGGAACATAGTTAAAGAAATCTGCAATGGCTGGAGTAGAAGTTGCAACAGTAACAACCACTAATTGCAATTGATGGGCAAAACAATGCACATAGAATGCATAAGGATTTTCATCTCGAATCAAATTTTTGCACACCATTAAATTCACCTCTCATATTGGAAGCTCCATCATAACCTTGCCCACAAAGGCTAGAGATTGGTAGCTTATGACTGTTAAGCATTTTGACTAGAGCTTCTTTCAATGAAGCAGTTGTACAACTCTCAACATGCTGAAGTCCAAGGAGCCTCTCCATCACCTTCCCTTCATCATTCACAAACCTGCAAACCATATTTTATTTCATGTTAGTACAAGTGTACAAGTGTACAAGTGTCCTTCTGTATATGATGAGATATCATTGTGCAATTTTTTGCACCTTTATCATATGCATCCTTAACAATCTCAACTTTATCTTTGTACCAATCAACCATCTCTCTATATGTACCCTTATTGTTGGAAGTAGAGGACTCATCGTGTCCACGAAAAGCATCACCTTGCATTATGAGAAATCTTGCTACATCTAAAGAAGAGTTCAAGCGAATCTCATATCTTTTCTCTTCCTCCTTGCTAATTACATCAATTCTTCTAGCCACATTTGTTCTTTGGTTCATAAAGTCATCACACTTTAGCCTAGCATTATTGTGAGTCTTGCAAGTACCGTGCTGATTAAAATTGTCCTTAGCTTTTTTCCAGTTAGTATAACCATCCTTTGCAAAGACAGAACTACCAAATTTTTGAGCTTCCCGGATCAAAGAAAAGATAACAATATAAGCAATAAGTCGCATCCTTCGACTCACTATACTCTAGCCAATCAAACTCATCAAACCAAGTTTCTTTGAAATGATCTCCATTGACCATTTTGCCATTTACGAGCAAAGGTAAGATTACGAGGTTGGGTCGGACATCTCAAAGCATATGCCCTTCTAACTTGGTCTCTAATTTCTGGTGGATATTCTTCAATTGGTATGCGATTTCCTAGATCACCAACTACATCGGATTGACTAAACTCCACTCTACGCCGAATTGGTTGATTTATGCTGTTATTACTGCCTGGAGTTGATGTACTACTTGTACCAGAAAAATATGTGTGCAATGTTCTTTTGGACATTTTGAATAATCTGTAATTTATTAAATCCTAATCAAATTTTGAACGATTACAAAGTTCAAAAGGCAAATCTAAAGAAAAAGATTATACCTGCTGGCTGCTGCCCTGTTGGTGCTGGTGCTGCCCAGTGCCTGCTGCCGCGTCGCCCAGTGCCTGCTGCCGCCCAGTGCCCCAAATTTCAGAAGGCAAAATGGAGGAATAAAAGCAGTCCTAGCTAGAATAAAAAGGAATGCTAAAAAGCGAAATTAAATTGCACGCATGACGCATCACCGAAAGCAAAAGGGCTACCTGACACCTGACAGGGTAAGCTCAATTCGTTGCAGCCTTTGCAGAATTGCAGGAAGCCAGGAACCCCAAATTTCAGAGAATCCAGCAGGCAATTGCACACGGAGTCACCGCCGCGCGCCGCGCCCCTGCTGGCTGCTGGCTGCTGGCCAGCCCTGCGCGCTGCGCCCCTACGCGCTGCGCCCCTGCTGGCTGCGCGCCTGCGCCTGCGATGCGCGGCCGCTGCTGCCTGCTGCCTCCGCCCGCTGGGATCCCGGCGCTGCGGCGCCGCCGTCGGCCGTTGGGCAGGAGCCAGCCAACCCTAGCTGGAGCCGCCGCCGCTCGCCCACTCGCCCACTCGCCGGCCCAGTCAGCTCGAGTCGAGCGCCTCTGCTCCCGTGACCGACAGAATGAGAAGAGAAATGAAGAAAAAATGTTTGTTTCTTGATGGGCCGTGTACAGGCTTCGTTAGTGGGCCACACATTCCGGCCCAGGAAGCAGGCCAACTCGTCTTCAACCTCCGTCCGCGACGGGAACCTCTCCAGCCCCTCCTTCCTAGTGGCTAATGGCTGAAAATTTTATGGAGAGGCTCAGGGGGGCTCCAATGGTGCGGCCAAGGTAGGGGGGGCTTGAGCCCCGGCAGATGCGCCACTATAATATAATCAAACTTTATCATCGGATGCGATCCGATAGTGTCTACCATGCATAAGCACCTTGATTGATGATAATAAAAGTACAAGGAGCTAGCGTGGCGTTCACTCCACACCCTGTTTTATGCTGCCCCTGCCCCTGTCCTCTGCACCTAGCTTGTACATTGTGCAACTTATCTTAATTAGTATTTTTAATAAATAAATAAAAATAGCAGCTGCGACTGCTCTGTGTTGTCTGCTGCATTTGCTCAAGCAGCCGCGCCGTCGTGTTGGCCGTGCCAAACAGTACTAATAAACGCGGGCCTCTAGTATAGTAGGGCTCCGCCGAGTACTTCCACCGTAAAAAAAAAATTATACGACAAGTGCATATACCAAGGCAGATGGCGAAATTACCAAAATACCCTTGTATAACTAATTGACCTGTGCAGAATATTCCGGAAGGCAGGAATGTGTGGTGGAGATAGCACCAAGCTCGTAGGGTTGCATATTTTTTTGGGACAAAATTTAAATCGTAGGATTACGTTTTTTTTTTTGAACGGAGGAGTCCTTTTCTAGCCTTCTATAGGAACACGACACGAGATCAAATATCTCCTCAAGCCTCCAATCCAATGCCAAACAGATCCCGTGCGTCTCAAACCCTACTCGACTAGCCGAGCGTCAACCATGCTCCTAGATTCACGGCCGGCCTACATGAAATAGGAGCGGTGGGAAATGTGCATATGTGCTTTTTTATTAAAAAAGATGTGCACATGTGGCGTGTCTGCCATATATATAGCTCCTTCCGATAGTAATTAATCTATTGTGACATATAAATATAAATTTATATTTGCGCATCTAGGTTGGATGGTGTGTTTAGAAGACACAGGGGTTTATACTGGTTCGGGCATAACGTCCCTACGTCCAGTTTGCTGCTGTTCGTGTTACCGGCACTTAAAGTTTATAGTAGGGGTTATAAACAGACGATAGAGGAAAGGATTCTAAGTCTCTGGTGGAAGGAGTAAACGGATGCCGAGAGCTTGATTGCTGCTCAGCCGTGTGCTCGTATCGTGCTTTTGTGTGGATCTGGATCTGATCGGTTTTCGATGGGTCGATCCCCCGTCATGGGGTGCCCTGCTTTCCCTTTTATAAGCCAAGAGAAAGCGTGGGACAGCGGAGGAAAAGAAGAATGAGAGAGAGAAAGGTTGCAAGGACCGTCGGGTCCTTCTTCTCCTTCATGCGGGTCCCGTCGATCCTGTAGACATCAATAGGGACGGCTCCACGTCGCGGCCCTATTCGTCACTGACGCCATGCACATGCGTCGTCTGTCGGTCATGGCATCCCATTCTGTCCCGGCGGGCGTCGTGGTGAACTAACGCGCCTGTCAGCGTTCGTACGAGGGTTAGGCAGACCAGCACTGGCACGCCCAACGTTGTTCTTGATGTGAATCCTCAGGTATAGCCTGTCATGGCCACGGGTTACATCAGGGCATGTCGGTCTCTTCCTTGGTGTCAGAATTTTAACCTAGGCCTATACGCTTGGACCTGAAGTAGTTTGCGGCAGTATGGGTCCCTGTAGGGCGAGACGGAGCTCGCACCCAAGGGGTCAAGCGAGGCGGAGCATGTGGCCTTGGCGTCGGGCGAGGCGGAGCCCGCGGCCTAGGGGTCGGGCAAGGCGGAGCACAAACCCAAGGGTCGGGCGGGGCAGAGCCCGTGGCCTCGAGGTCGGGCGAGGCGGAGGACAAACCCAAGGGTCGGGCAAGGCGGAGCCCGCGGTCTTGGGGTCTGGTGAGGCGGAGCTCGTGGCCTCGGGGTCGAGCAAGGCGGAGCCCACGGCCTCAGGGTCGGGCGAGGCGGAGCCCGCCCCCAGAGGTCGGTTGAGGCGGAGCCCACGCACCTGGGGGTTGGTTGGAGATGTAGTCATGCTCTTGACTGCTCGGATGAATCAATGTTGACGGCCATTAGCTCCTCCTCTTCGGGTACCCTAGTATTGGTCCCTGATAGTAGCCCCCGAGCCTGCGGAAAAGTAGAATACTCATTCGGAGGCTTTTCCGAATGGGAGGACTCTGAGGGCCTTGGCCTTCTTTTTGTCACCCATGGCGTGTCCTAGGGATGGCGACTCCATTTCATCGTGATCGACCCTCGTGGTATAACCGTGAGATTTGGTGGGTCAAAAAAGGTCTTTCCTGATTCCGACCCCTACGGGGGTCTGTCGTTCTGTGACCGCACGTTCGGTCTCCTTGTGAGTCCAGCTTTCCTCGAGCCCCTGCCCATAGTAGGGGTTCAGTCGAGGGTCAGCTAGTCTTTGTGATCGTCTTCCCTCAAGCATTATTTTCTGATAAAAACGGAGGGGCAGAGCCGTGCCATGATTTTTCTCTATGGACGAATCATGGTGCTTGGTGAGATGTTAACGGGCTAGTCTGAGTGGGGCCCTGGCATCCCGTTTTATGGGGGCTCGGGTTTGGGTCATTGGTGACCGACTCTAGATTCTCAACGGTTAATCCATATATTTCTTGGATCCGTTCATTCGGTCTTGAGGGCTCTCTGCCTTTCTTAGAGGAAAAACTATGGATCGTATCCGGCCGAGACTCAAATGTGGTCCAGGATGCCGGCTGCGCTCATCTTGGGGAAGTCTGGCGCTAGCGGGCCCATCCTTTTCCACCCCTCACTCTAAAGGTGCCCGGAGCGGTTGTCAAACCCGTCGGTGGTCCAACCTTCGAACTCCTAGGCTCATCCTAGATGGGCCGTAGGAGCGTCTTCAGCCTCGTATCCCTCTTACCTGTGATGGGTCGTGGCCCGTTCAGGGAGGCGAAATGTCCGGTGCATTTTCTACGAGGACAGCCATAGGTTGCGTGCACACACCCCGCGATGAGACGTGGTGACAGGTCATGGCAGGCACAGAGATCTAGGTGGATGGTTGGTTTCCTTGCACCCGTCGCTCCTATAAAACCAAAGGGTTACCCTCCGTGTTTCATACGCATGCCTTCATCCTTACCTCCGCAGCCACGCCACCGCCGCCGATGCTTAGGTTTCCTGCCTCCACATCTCCGCCGCCGTTGAGCTCGCATCCATCCACCCCTACCTCCAATGGATCCATGGTGCCGTTCTGACATCACCTTCCAGCGCATGGAGGGCCTCGTCCGTCGCAGTCTTCTCCACGCGCGGACCTCGGTCGAGGAGTGGTTGCTGCCCGACAACAAGGATTCGCCGTCACTGCCCGATGACTACGTGGTGTCGTTTGCCCACTTCCAAGAGCATGGGCTCACGACCCTCGCCCACAAATTCCTCCGGGGGCTGCTGCACTTCTACAAGATTGAGCTGTAGTATCTCAATCCCATTGGGATCCAGCACATGGCGGCGTTCGTCGCGTTGTGCGAAGGGTTCCTAGGGATTAGCCCCCACTTTGACTTGTAGAGGTATTTCTTCGCCGTCAACCTCTAGAAGAAGAGGGAGAAGGGCGGCAGGCAGGAGCTACACATGCCGATGGGGTGCACCGGCATCCAACTTCAGAACAATCAGGTCAGTGAGTACCCGTCCATACAGCTCTCGATGTCCAACAAGGGGTGGCACTCATAGTGGTTCTACCTCAAGAATGATGCCGCCGCCCCTCTGTCGGAGTTCACCGGATGCCTGATCAAAGAGGCCCTAGAGCAGTGGATGAAGTGGGGCATCCTGGAGAAGGACAAGAAGAAGATCTGAGACCACATCGCCGCCATTCACATCCTGAAGGAGAACGGCCTAAAAGGGTCGGACGTCATCGGGGCTTACCATGCGAGGAGGGTGGCGCCGTCGATGATGTGCGCGCTCCCGCTATACACGATGGCGCCCGAGGCATCGTTCGATGGAATGGCACTCACCGAGGGGACGCTCCCCAACTCTGAGATTGTGCAACGCATCAAGGAGGTGATGGAGCCTTTGCGGGACGATGTGGGTTTCACCCTCGACTTTGTCTACCCGTTGCCGGGGCATCCTCAGATGCAGCCAGAGCCAGGCTACGTTGTCTTTGTAAGTTTCCCTTTCTCTTGCCTTCTCTTCAATTGATTTCCCGACCCCATGAGACTAACTTTGAGAGGGGCGGGACCAGCCGAGGGACCTCATCCTCATGGATCACCTGGCGCCGCTGCCGAGGCATTCGGCCATGAGGGTGGCGAATCGCGCCGAGGGCGAGCAGCTGAGGAAGATGAAGGAGGACAAGAAGAGGAAGAAGCAGCGGAAGCTATGGGCATAGGAATGAGGGGAGGACACTGATGACAATGACGATGGTGACAATGGCGAGGTGATGGAGGAAGAAGAAATGGTAGCCGATGATATTGAGTAGGACAACCTGGAGAACAAGGATGCGCTTGACAGGTGTCCGTTCATCCTTGCAGGCGTCGGGACCATTCCTGTTCCATGGAGGGGAGGGCATGTCTAGGGAGCCAACAGAGGCGGGCTGTTCCGATGATGCCCCTAGGAACCGATGGAGGTGGGACATACCGTCGGCCTGCCTTAGGAACCAACAGAGGCAGGCGGCTCTGCCGCCGCGCCTGAGGTGCCAGCGGAGGCGGGCGGCTCCGCCGTCATGCCCCAAGAGCCAAGGGGAGCGGGCGTCTAGCCAATGTGCCCTCAGGAGTTGCCAAGGGCGAGCCCCTCTACCTAGGAGCAGCGGGGTAGGCTCAAAATGGCCTCGTTCCGATGAGGCGGAGCAAGGGTCGGGGGGTTCGTCCCCCCAAACGCATCTGCCGCCCGACCGCGCTGAGGTGAGTTATCAATTCCTCTATTTTTTCCTGTTTTAGTTAGATTTCATCGTGACTCATGTTTCTCGTCCCTTGCAGCGTCGGCAGGCATCGGAATCCTTTGGCACTAGCGCCAAAGAAGAGCATCACCCTCCAATTGGGGCGGCGGCCATCGGCTGGTGTTGCACCCGTTTCAGGTGGGACCGTCTCTAGTGCGACCACGTCGCCGGCCGGTCGGGCACCGCCCACGGTGGCACCTGTGACCTCGATGATGAAAGGGACCGTGATGCCTAAGAGTGGGGGGAGGGTGAATTAGGCAACTTAAAATTCTAACTCTAAACTATTGCCTCTTTTTCTAACCTTAGTAGAACCTATGCAAAAAGATACACTATGTAAATCTGCAACTATGGTTTTGCTAGGTGTGTTGCTATCTCTACCACAAAAGGAGTTATGCAACCTAGGTTCCAAACCTATCAACTAGCCTATTACTAAGCTAGAAAAGTCAAGCACACACCAAGATTGCAATGTAAATGCAGAAGCTAAAGAGTAAGGTAGAGATATGCAAACTCACTTTGATGACTCTGGTATTTTTACCGAGGTATCGAGAAGCACGCAATCTTCCCCCTAGTCCTCATTAGAGCCCCTCGCAAGGAATCCCTCGCAAGGGCGAAGCTCTTGGTCGGGTAACTCCATGGATAGCCTTGTGCCTTCCCCATGCGTAAGTGGGTCTCCGACGTGCCTTCCGGCAAGCCACTCCCGGATGCTCTCCATCGTCTTCACTATCAAGCTTCTGGCCGAACCGCCGTGGGCCATGTTCCCTTTGGTACACGGTGGCAGCCACACCACAAACGCGGTTGGTGTGATCTCACAAGACTATAAGCCCCTCCGATGTACAACAATGGTGCGCACAAGCAATGAGTGGTAAGAGGTGTGCAAACCTCACTAAACTCTAGGCCTAAACCTAGAGCAAGCGCATAAGTGGTGGTCTAATCAACCTAAGCACTTCGCAAAGCACCTACGCTAATCACCTAATGAATCACTAAGTACTATGCAAGTAGAGATCACTAAAATGGTGTATCAACACCCTTGGTATGTTTCCTCAACTCTCCACATCTCAAATAGCCGGTTGGGGGTCTATTTATAAGCCCCACCGAGAAAGTAGCCGTTGGGGGCGAAACCCAGCTTTCTGCTACTGACCGAACGCTGCTGTCGTGCTGACCGGACGCGTACGGTCGTCCCGACCGTTAGAGCGCGCGTGTTGATCAGACTCTAGGCCGAGTCCGGTCTCACTCGATCAGATGCGTCCGGTCGCGCTAGCGATGCTCCAGATCCTCTCTGGACTCGATCAGATGTTGTAGTTTGTGCGTCCGATCATCCAGTGTCGTTGCGTCCGGTCACACTAAAAACATTATCGTGACGAAGAATAGTGTCATCGGTGCATCCGGTCACTGCTACGCTCAGCGTCCGGTCAAAGTTGTTGACGCCTGCTATTGCCGAGCAACTGATCGGACGCGTCCGGTCCCTATAAGGGTCGTGTTCAGCCACTTCTGCCAAGCTCGTTTCTTCGCTATCTTGCGTCCGGCTTGGTTCCCATCTTCGTGCTTGGACTATGCTTGATATCTTGGGTCTTCTCTTGTGTTTCTAGGGTCTTGCTTATGGTGTTGATCATGGGGTCATCATGTCGCCTTCGTCCAAGTCACGTCTTGCACCCTACTGAACTATAAAACAATTACTTGCAAATTCATTAGTCCAATTTGGTTGTGTTGGTCATCAAACACCAAAATCCAAAGTAAATGGGCCTATGGTCCATTTTCCTTACAATCTCCCCCTTTTTGGTGATTGATGACAACACGACCAAAACAAGCAAATAATAAAAATTTTGGAATTTGAAAACTATTTACTTGCTAGCATGCAATGCAAAGGGCAAGGTTATATGATGCTAAAAGATACCACGTGTAAACATCTTTGGAAAGTTATCTTGCCCTTGCAAATGTCCCCATGTGGCATTATGGATTTAAGCCTCCCCCTAACTCCATAATCCACTATCCTCCTTTTCTCGGACCATTACCACTTGTAAATTATTACCATTACCACTTGTAAATTATTATGATCGGGCTTGCTTTTGGTCGTACAAATTCTCCCCCTTTGGAATCAAACACCAAAAAGGAAGACATTAGTAGCACAAGGGAGGGTCAAACTTTGTGATCCTTTGTATGTGGAGTGGAATAGGTCACAAAATTTGACTCTCACATTACATAGACTAAGCTCCCCCTAAATATATGCATACATATGAAGGAGAATATAGTTTATGCATAATTAGCAAATTAATGCTCAAGGGAGTTTAATCTATATAATGCAGGGAGAAAGCATATAAATACCAAAGTGAAATCAACATTATGATATCGGTTTAGAAATACCACATGTGGAAACCAATTTGATTAATACCACTTGCAATAGGTGGTGGATATTTGAAGTACGATGCTTAACTTCGGGCACTCCATTTTCCTTGCAATGAGACTACTACACACATGATAAGCTTGAAAAGGTGTTAGTCTTAAAGCATCCAACTTGTAGAGTAACCTCCCCCTAAATTTATGCACACATGTATGGAATACTTGTAGGAGACATGCACATTGATTTTAGAATAAAAAATACCACTTAAAAGATGACATCACATGAATGTGAGAATCATTTTCGAAAGTAATATTCGGGAGAAATTATCTACAATTTGGACTTTGGCACATATTAGATGAACAATTGTAAAACAATCTATGTGCCATGCTCCTAAATAATTTAAACCATGTAGGTTTGCTCCAAGGGTTAAGAGTGAAACCGAGCAAGCCTACCATAAGATATACCTAGTGTATGCAAGATAAAAGATTAAACATGCAAATGCAAACCTAGGCATGAAAAGGAACTAGATGCTAATTGAGATTGCAAGAAATTAAATCTAGTTACCTAACATGGGAAGGGGAATTTGGGTCTAGAGTATTCACTAACCCACTTGGCAATTACCTTGTCCATAATGATGCACCCTATGAAATGCAACCATACTTTACCAAGTCTCCAAATTCCCCAAAGTCCATTAGACTTCTCACTTCCCTTTCAGGATCCAAACCTTCTTGGTGCTCTTCATGTTGGAAATGATCTCCTTTGTCACCCAAATGCGTTTGGCCCCATTGTTGGCTTGCCTGTTCACCTTAATGGCCATCACCTTGTCATTTTTCTTCTTCTTCAAGAGATAAGGTGTGGAGGCCTTTTTGTCCACCTTGTTGGTGTAGGTGTTGGAGAGGTCGCTTGTTTCCTTTTTGTTTTTCTCTTTCGTCTTAGCTCCTCCCCCATTCTTCACCTTGCACTCATAGGACTTGTGGCCTTCCTTGTGGCATATGTAGCAAACCATGGTTTGTCCTTCATCAAGCTTCTTCACTCCCTTGACGGTGTTATCTTAATGAAGTTGGGCTTGCTCCATCTTGCCTTTCACTCGAGTCAAGTCCTTGGTGAGGCGAGCCACTTCTTGCTTGAGTTGCTCATTCTCCATTGTGACCTCTTGTGTGCATGTTTCTACAACAACTTTCTCAACACAAACTTGGTTGCTCAAGGGTGAGTCTAAACATAGATCATTACAAGAAGTAGAGGCATCCTTTTTAGGCATGTCAAAAATTGAACCTTTCTTTTTAGGTGCCTCGGTGAGGGTTGAACCGATGGCTTCAAGATTAGCAACTTTATTAGTTAGCTCATCACAATGTTTGCATATGGTTTCCTTTTTAGCAAGCAAACTTTTATAAGCATCTTGTGAGCTAGCAAACTTTTCTTTTAATTTTTTTATTTTTCTTTACAAGTTGCTCATCATTGATTGTACATGCATTGGTTGTTGCACTAGCCTCAAGTTGCTCAATTTTAGTTCAATATTGAGATTAGCAAATGTCTCATATTGTTCAAGCAAGGTTTTATATGCTTCTTGTGAACTATCTAGCTTTTCTTGCAACATTTTTAGCTTCTTTTGTTGGCTAGTGCAAGCCTTAGCATATTTAAGATTTTCTTGCACAAGTTCATTAAGAGAAGGTATTTCATCATCACTATCACTCTCACTAGAGGATGAGCTTTCGTTACCTTGTGCCATAAGGCACACACGAGAAGAGCTTGATGATGAGTGCTTGTGGCCACGGCTCTTGTGGTGGTCTTCTTCTTCACTTGAAGAATCGTCCCATGACCTTATTGATGTGAGGGCTTTGTCCTTGCATGCCTTCTTCTTTGTCTTGGGTGTGGGCTTGTTTGGACAAACTTCCACAAAGTGCCCTAACTCGCCGCATCCATAGCATCATTTCTTCTTTGCTCATTTCTTTGATTGGTGAAGATGAAATCTTGAATTTGGATGGGCACACCCTTGACATTGAGCCTTTGGATCATCTTCTCCATCTTGTTGATAAGCCTGATAGATTCTTCATCAAGGTCGGAGGTGGAGGACGAAGATTGATCATCATCATTCGATTCTTCGTCATCATCATCCTCATCTTCTTCTTCATCTTCATTTGAGGAGCTTGAGCTTGAGCTTGTCTCAACTTGCTTGCCCTTCATCTTCTTTTTCTCACTACATGTGAGAGCTTTGCCTTTGCTTGATGAAGAGGCTTCTTCTTGACCCATCTTGCATGACATTTCAAATGCCACTATCTTGCCAATGTCTATGGCCAGGGTCATGGTGTTCAAGTCCTCCATGTTGTGAAGGATGGTGATGATGCTTACATATTTATTTTGTGGTAGCATGGAGATGATCTTCCTCACGATGTCCGCATCATTTAGCTTTGTTAATCCTATTGAATGGAGCTCATTGATGATTAGATTCAAACAAGAATACATATCACAAACAAGCTCATCATCATTCATTTTAAAGGAATTATAATTTTGTTTAGCTAGACAATTTTTGCTCACAGACATTAGTAGTGCCATCATGGAGCTCTTGGAGTTTTAACCAAATTTCATGTGCCGTATTTAAAGTGAACACTTGGTTAAACACATCCGTGCTAAAAGATTCAAACAAGCAATTTTTATCTCTAGCATTGAAATGAATTTCTTTTTCTTCACTCTTTGTGGGTTTATCGGGATTCTTAATGGGTTTCATCCCGTCATAAGTGACTCTCCAAACATCCAAATCTACCACCTCAAGGTGACAAGCCATTCTAGCTTTATAGTAGGGGAAGTTAGTGCCATCAAAGTGCGGAGGCCTAGAGGTATCCATCCCAACCACTCTAAATAGCGTCGGCTCAACGGCGGTGAAGCCAAAGGTCCAAATTGAGCCAACCGGCTTTGATACCAATTGAAAGGGTCCGTGACACCTAAGAGGTGGGTGAATTAGGCAACTTAAAACTCTAACTCTAAACTATGGCCTTCAGAGGTCGCAGAGCAGCCAATGACAGCCGTGATACCGCTGCCGACGGCGGGGCGGACGGGGCTGTCAACCATGGTCATGACCCTACTGACGCAGGTGGAGGTCGCGGCAGCCATGATAGATGGGTCATAGCTAGGCGCAACCGTAGTGTCGCCTGAGGCATTGGCGCGACCCATGCCATGGGCGACCCAAGCGACGGTGCCTGGCATGGGTTGGACGGAGGGGGACATCACGGCGAGAGGGGTTGGCGGCGCTTGGGGCCGGCAGAGAGTCATCCCTGACCCTAACATCGATGGGCAGTGGCTCGCCCGCACATGGCGAGCCCTTGCTCCAGTGGGCGGATCCATAGGATCCCACATCTACGCTTTTTACCCTTAACGATGCCGCAGAGAGCATGGAGAGGGAGAGCCTCAATGTAGGGATCGCGTCCGTGCTCGAGGCCCTGGACCACGCCACGGACACATTGCGTGACATTGTTGTTCCCTCCGACCGGGTATTGTTTGGTCCTGCTTCTTGCCCTTTTCTTCCTCTATATACTTTTTGTATCCTGACCATCGTCTTCCTACAATCCCTTATAGCTCGTAGCCGAGGGAAATCTCAGTTCCTTCGTCAATAGAAGGAAGCCTGGGACCACCTCATCGAGGAGGTGTGGCTACATGGTGAGGTGGTAGCTCAGCTCGTTGCCGCCCAGTAGAGGGTGGTCGAGCTGACTCCCCTCGTCGAGGAGGCGGCCAATCTTCAGTCTCGGGTGGCCGAGGCCCGTCGAGATGCTGACGAGGCTGAGAAGGCATTCAAGGCTCTGTCGGCGAGGTCATGGAAGGATGACGAAGAAGCCACCAAGGTTAGGAAGGAGCGGGATGAGTTGCTCTAGAATGACACCAAAACCCGACATCGGATCCGTGACCTTCTGGGGGAGGTTGAAAAATAAAGGGATCTAAAGCTGGGGGCCGAGGAGAAGATCACGGCCCTAGAGAAAAGGGCGAGCCTAGATGCCACGGCGGTCACTCAGCTGCGCAAGGAGTGGGATGAGCTAATCCAAACCACATAGAGGCTCTGCTTGGAATGCGGCGCGGCTCGTCAGGAGCGCGACCAGGCTTTCCGAGAACGTGACCAGGCCTGCCAAGGGCACAACAACGCGCAGCAGAAGGTCGGCTCTCTCTAGGCCGAGCTCGAAAGGGAGACAACTAGGAGGCTAGAGGCCGAGAGCATTTCTACTAGGCTAGCTGTGGATCTCACCAAGGTGAGGAGAAATTTTCAGGCGAAGAGTGACGAGCTCAGTATCCTAAGCGCCGCCCTCGGAGTGGTCTGTGATGACCTTGAGGTGGTGCGGTCAGAGGGGACTAGCTCGCTCGCGGCTCGTGCCATCGAGATCACGGCTTGGGTGCGCCAGCTCTAGAGGAATGTCCTTCGTGCTAGGGTCAATCAGTCATTCATGATTGCTCATTCTCATTATGGGGATAACATCGATCTGGAGGTGATGAGCCATGGCTACGCGCCTGGTTATGAAGTCCACGAGCTGGAGGAGATGGAAATGGCGGTGGCTCCTCTTTTGCAGGACCTGGCGGACAGGATAGAAGGCATAGTTCTCCCCCAGAGGGGCTAGTTAGTTAAATAGGTCAGGTGGTCATTTTTGTAATAAGTGGACAAGTTCTGACTCTTGTGTTTCGTTTAAACAAGCTTGTTATTTCATTTGAACACATTTGTTCTTTTCTCCATATTTATGTGTAAAAAGGGTTAATGCGTTCCGACCCTCCCTGTTGTTAAGACCGTAGAGCTCGAGGTGTGGGTGGAAAACTCTAGTCACGCTAGTAAGCAAGAGTGCCATAGCCACTGGGGTGTAGGTTTCTTGTAGTCCGACCAGTTTTTCTCGACGTTTGTTTTCGCAAACCCTTGCCTCTAGTAATTTAACGTGAGAAAGGGTCTGGCACGGCGACTATTTCGGAAAGGGTATACATATATGCCCTTATTAGCCCCCAAGTGAAACCCGACCCCTTGCCATTGTCGGGGTCAGGTTTCACTAAAGATCGAGGAGACAATAGCGAAACTGGTAGGGGAAAATGTTTTTTTGTTTTAGAAATGTTATTCTTAGTCACCCCGTCCATAGTTTCTGCAACTGAAGGGGTTGAGCTAACGTCACTTGCCTCGATGGCTCGAGTGTCGCGCTCGGTGAGCTCGCTAATGGGGATGTCCAAGTGGAATCCGAGTTCATCATTCGTAATGGGTTCGCCATAGCCCTCATGTGGCATTCCACTGTTCCTTAACCCACCTCTAGGTAGATGCCCGAGTTGTTCCGGAGACCGATTCAGGTGGCCCGTTGGCCTCTCCTCGATGGAGATTCTGTGGGCTTGGCTCGAGGTTAGGATTGAATGAGAAGGTCAAGATGACCTTGTCCGCTTCTGAGCGGGTCGGGCAAAGGTTGTTGGGCTCATCTATGTTTTCTCCCCTGGCTCTGTTCGACACGAGGCGGCCTCGAGCCCTTCATGGTCTGGCCTTCAAACCTCGGTCGGTTGGATTCCTGAATCAGGGTCGGGCGGCTCGAGCCCCCGACCCCGTTGGGCTTGGTAGGGGTCGGTCAAGTTTTATGCATCACCCCGTCCGCATTTTCTATAACCAAAAGGGTTGAGCTAATGACACTTGCCTCGATGGCTCGAGTGTTGCACTCGGCGAGCTCGCTAACAACATGTCCGAGTGGAATCTGGGTCCATCATTCATGACGAGGTCGGCATAGCCCTCATGTGGCATTCCACTGCTCCTTAACTCGCCTCCCGGTAGATGCCTGAGTCGTTCTGGAGACCAACTCAAGTGGCCCACTGGACTCCCCTCGATGGAGATTCTGTGGGCTTGGCTCGAGGTTAGGATCTAACGAGAAGGTCAAGATGACCCTGTCCGCTTTTGAGCAGGTCGGGCAAAGGCCGCTGGGGCTCATCTACATTTTCTCCCCTGGCTCTGTTCGACGTGAGGTAGCCTCGAGCCCTAACCTCGGTCGGTCGAATTCCCGAGTCGGGGTCGGGCGGCTCAAGCCCCTGACCCCATTGGGCTTGGTAGGGGTCAGGCGAGTTTTATGTGTCACCCCATCCGTGGTTTCCATAACCAAAGGGGTTGAGCTAACGACACTTGCCTTGATGGCTCGAGTGTCGCGCTCGATGAGCTCGCTAACGGGCATGTCCAAGTGGAATATGGGTCCGTCATTTGTGACGGGGTCGGCATAGCCCTCATGTGGCATTCCACTGCTCCTTAACCCACCTCCGGACAGATGCCTGAGTCATTCTGGAGACCGACTCAAGTGGCCCACTAGCCTTCCCTTGATGGAGACTCTGTGGGCTTGGCTCAAGGTTAGGATCAAACGAGAAGGTCAAGATGACCCTGTCTGCTTCTGAGCGGGTCGGGCAAAGGCCGCTGGGGCTCATATGCATTTTCTCCCCTGGCTCTGTTCGACACGAGGTAGCCTTGAGCCCTTTGCGGGCTAGCCTTCAAACCTTCGTCGGTCGGATTCCTGAGTCGGGGTCAGGTAGCTCAAGCCCCTGAGCCCATTAGGCTTGGTAGGGGTCGGCCGAGTGTTATGTGTCACCCCGTCCGCGGTTTCTATAACCGAAGGGGTTGAGCTAACGACACTTGCCTCAATGGCTCGAGTGTCGCACTCAGTGAGCTCGCTAACGGGCATGTCCAAATGGAATCTGGGTCCTTCGTTCATGACAGGGTCGGCATAGCCCTCATGTGGCATTCCACTGCTCCTTAACCTGCCTCCTAGTAGATACCTGAGTCATTCCAGAGATCGACTCAGGTGGCCCACTGGCCTGCCCTCAATGGAGATTCTATGGGCTTGGCTCGAGGTTAGGATCGAATGAGAAGGTTGAGATGACCCTGTATGCTTCTGAGCGGGTCGGGCAAAGGCCGCTGGGGCTCATCTATGTTTTCTCCCCTAGCTCTGTTTGATGCGAGGCAGCCTCGAGCCCTTCGTGGGTTGGCCTTCGAACCCCGATCGGTCGCCGCTCATATCGAATGAGATGACTACCGCTTTGTGACGTGACGCGAAGAGTTGTGATGCAATAATTTCATATGCGATGCTTGGATGTATGAGAATGGATGAATGAATGCTCATGCACCAGAAAAGTAAAGTGGGGGTTGGTAAAGTTACCTCGATGACTCGACTGACAGGTTTGGGGAGCTCTTACTAGATATGTTCGAGTGGAATCCGGGTCTGTCATTCATGATGGAGTCGGCATAACCTGCATGGGGCTTCCTACTGCTCCTTAACCGTCTCTCAACAGCGGCCCGAGCCATCCGATCGACTTCGGCGACCTGCTGGCCTCTCCTCGATGGAGATTCCACCAGTGGGTCCCACAAAACCTTTCCTAGGAAGGCGGAGGCTAAAGCTCGGAGTGCGGGCAAAAAAACTCTGATCATGCTGGTGAGCAAAAACACCGTAGCTGCTACGGCGTAGGTTTCTTGCGGTCCGACCAGTTTGATTCAGCGTTAGTTTCTGCAAACCTTGCCTTTGCTGGGGTCGGGTGTCACTTAAAAACCATGGAGTCGATAGCGAAACTAATAAGAGAAAACAAGCGTAAATTAAGAGTTACCCATCTCTCGGCAATGGCCCGAGCCATCCGATCGACTTGGGTGACCTGTTGGCATAGGGCTTACCTTGATGGCTCGAGTGAAAGGTTCAGGGAGCTCTTACCGGATATGTTTGGGTGGAATCCGGGTCCGTCGTTCGTAACGGGGTTGGCATAGCCCTCATGTGGCATTCCACTGCTCCCTACCCGTCTCTCGGCAGCAGCCCGAACCGTCCGATCGACTTGGGTGACCCGCTGGCATAGGACTTACCTGCAGAGATAGAGGACAAGATCATCCCCCTAAGAAATTAGTTAGGCAGATAAGCCAGGCGGCGAACTCGTAATAAGTGAACAAGCTCTTAAATTTCGTTATGGCCAAACATGTTTTTAGCCCTTCTCCCCTTTTTGTATAAAAAAGGTTAATGCGTTCCGACCCTTTCCGTCGTTAAGGCTGTAAAGCTCGGGGTGCGGGTGAACAAACTCTAATCATGATAGTGAGCAAAAACATCGTAGCCGCTGGGGCGTAGGTTTCTTGCAGTCCGACTAGTTTTACTCAGCGTTCGTTTCCGCAACCCTTGCTTCTAGGTCTCAACGTGAGAGAGGGTCGGGCAAAGAGAATGTTTGCCGGGTGGATATACTCTTAAATGCGTACCGGCTCTTTCCGTAGTTAAGGCTAAAAAGCTCAGGGTACGGAAAAAAACTCTGATCACGCTGGTGAGCAAAAACGCCATAGCCGCTGGGGCATAGGTTTCTTGCAACCCGATCAGTTTTACTCAGCGTTTGTTTCCACGACCCTCACTTCTGGGTCTTAACGTGAGAAAGGGTCGGGCGTAGCGAATGTCTACCGGATAGATATGCTCTTATTAGCCACTGAGTGAGGCCCGACCCCTTGCCGTTGCTGGGGTCAGGCGTCACTTAAAGATCAGGGAGTTGATAGCGAAACTAATAAGAGAAAGCGTGTGTAAATTTAAGGGTAAAAGCGACATAGCTGTTCGATGTTCCAGGCGTTGATGAAGACTTTGCGCTTGATGGTCTTGAGCTTGTAGGTGCCTGGTTGGAGCACCTCCACGACGACATACGGTCCCTCCCATGGCTGAGAGAGCTTGTGGTGGTTCTTGTTGCTCTGGATGAGGTGGAGCACCAGGTCCCCAATGTTGAAGGCCCGACCCCGCACTCGACGGTTGTGGTACCGGCAAAACGCTTGATGGTACATGGCCGAGCGAAGGAGGGCAACATCACGCACTTCATCTAGCCGGTCCATGGCATCCTTGAGGGACGCCTTGGCTCCCTGTTCATCATATGCCCTGACCCTCGGCGCTCCATAATTGAGGTCGGTCGGGAGGATAGCCTCGGAACTGTAGACCATAAAGAATGGTGTGTAGCCGGTGGCCCGGCTAGGGGTCGTCCTCAGGCTCTAGAGCACCACGGGAAGCTCTGTGACCCATTGTCCACCAAACTTATTCAATCGGTTGAAGATCCTAGGCTTGAGGCCTTGTAGAACCATGCCATTTGCACGCTCGACCTGCCCATTCATGTGGGGGTGCGCCACGATGGCCCAATCAATGTGGATGTGGTATTCATTGCAGAATCAGAGGAACTTATTTTTAGTGAACGGTGTGCTATTGTCCGTGATGATGGAGTTCAGGACCTCAAAGCGATGGACAATGTCAAGGAAGAACAGCACGGCTTGCTTGGACTTGATCGTGGAGATCGGTCGAGCCTCTATCCACTTTGTAAATTTGTCTACGGCAACAAGCAAGTGCGTATAGCCCTCGGGCACCCTCTTGAGATGTTTGACCAGATCGAGCCAACAGACCGTTAATGGCCACGTGATGGGGATCATTTGGAGCGCTTGGGCTGCTAGGTGGGTCTGCTGAGTGTAGTATTGACACCCTTCACAGGTACGCATGATATGTTCAACGTCGGCTACCACGGTCAGCTAGTAGAAGCCTTGTTGAAACACATTTCTGACCAGGGTTCTAGGCGCGGCATGGTGACCGTAGACCCCACCGTGGATATCGCTCATCAACCGCTTCCCTTGTTCGATGGGGATGCAGCGCAATAGGATCCAAGTGTGGCTTCGCCTATAGAGCTCGCCCTCAATAAGGACAAAGGACTTGGCGCGATGCGCGAGCCGTCGAGCCTTCATTTTGTCTGTTGGTGGTGCCTCAAGGAGGAGGTAGTCGAGGTAAGGCATCCTCCAGTCAACCAGAGGGTCGGGCTTTGTCGCTGGATCCTCATCAAGCTCCATGACTTTAGGGTCAGATGGAGCCGACGGCTGGTTAGCCCCTGAGCCTAGGGCAGGAGGCCCATCAATGGCTTGTTTTGGCTCCTCATAGCGAACTGAGGGTTTGTAATGATCGCCGGCGAAGACGCCTGTCGGCACTGGCTCTTGGATGGACGCTGTTTTTGCCAGTGCGCCGGTCGCCTCGTTGAGATGCCTCGGAATGTGATTGAGCTCGAGACCATTGAACTTGTCCTCTAGCCGGTGGACTTCTCGGCAATACGCACCCATCTTGGGGTTGTGGCAGCTTAATTCCTTCATGACTTGGTCGATGACCAGCTGGGAGTTGCCCTGGACATCAAGTCATCGGATACCCAACTTGACGGCGATGTGTTGGCCGTTGATGAGTGCCTCATACTCAGCCACATTGTTGGAGGAGGGGAAATGGATGTGAACCATGTACCTCATGCAAACCCCGAGGTGTGAAACGAAGACCAGCCCCACGTCGGTGCCCTTCTTCATCAGCTATCCATCGAAGTACATCGTCCAGTACTCTTGGTCAATGACTACTGGCGACATTTGGACCTCGGTCCACTCTGCGACAAAATCAGCTAGCACTTGGGACTTGATGGCCGTTCGAGGGGCATATGAAATGCCTTGGCCCATCAGCTCGAGTGCCCACTTTGCGATTCTTCCTGTGGTATCCTGGTTTTGGACGACCTCGCCGAGAGGGAAGGACGTCATGACCGTCACTGAATGCAACTTGAAGTAGTGATGCAACTTCCGCTTAGCGATAAGGATGGCGTACAGGAGTTTTGGGATTTTGGGGTAGCGAGTCTTAGAATCAGACAAGACCTTGCTAATGAAGTACACGGGACACTATACTTTGAGGGCGTGTCCCTCTTCTTCTCGCTCTACCACCAAGGCAGCGCTGACCACTTGCGTGGTGGCCGCGATGTAGAGCAAAAGCGATTCCCCGTCAGTCGGAGGGACCAAGATCGGGGCCTTTGTCAGAAGCTACTTGACCGTGTCAAGTGCCTCCTGGGCCTCGGGCATCCATTCAAAATGGTTGACCTTCTTCAGGAGCCGATAGAGGGGGAGACCTCATTCGCCGAGGCACGAGATAAAGCGGCTTAGCATGGCGAGGAACCCTATAACTCATTGTACCCCCTTTATGTTCTGAACCGGGCCCATCCTTGTGATGGCCGACATCTTCTTTGGGTTGGCTTCTATGCCACACTCGAAGATGATGAAACCCAGCAGCATACCCCTTGGGACCCCAAAAACGCACTTCTCAGGGTTGAGGTTAATGTCGTTTGCCTAGAGTTTTGCGAAGGTCTGCTCTAGGTCGGCTATGACATGGTCAGCCCATTTGGACCTGACCACAATGTCATCCACGTAGGCCTCAATGGTTCGCCCGATGAGGTCCGCAAAACACTTGAGCATACAATGCTGGTATGTAGCCCTCATGTTTTTCAGACCGAACGGCATTGTGACTTAGCAGAATGATCCGAATGGGGTGATAAAAGATATCGTGAGCTGGTCGAACTCTTTCATCGCGATTTGATGGTACCCGGAGTACGCATCAAGGAAGCAAAGGGTTTCGCACCCTAAGGTCGAGTCGACTACTTGGTCTATGCATGGCAAAGGAAACGGATCATTTGGACATGCTTTATTGAGACCCGTGTAGTCAACACACATTCTCCATTTCCTACACTTCTTTCGTACAAGAACGGGATTGGCTAACCACTCAGGGTGATATACTTCCTTGATGAACCTAGCCACCAAAAGCTTCACAATCTCCTCGCCGATGGCCCTGCGTTTCTCCTCATCAAAGCGACGCAAGTGCTGCTTCACTGGCTTGGAGCTTGGCCTGATGTTCAAGGCATGCTCGACGACTTCTCTCAGAATACCTAGCATGTCCAAGGGTCTCCACGCAAAGATGTCTTTGTTGGCGTGGAGGAAGTCGATGAGCGCGCTTTCCTATTCAGAGGAAAGCGTAGTATCAATGTGCACCACTTTGCCCTAGAAGCCATTGGGGTCTATGAGGACCTCTTTGGCGCCTTCTACAAGCTCAAAAGACCCGGCCGACCGCTTGGGGTTGGGCGCTTCCTCGATGACCTCCTTCCTGATGGCTGTAAGCTCCTTGGAGGCGACAATTGCTATGGCGCGCGGGAAGGAGGTGCCGATGGTGATGACCCCGCTGGACCTGGCATCTTCAACTTTAGGTAGGTGTAGTTGGGGACGGCCATGAACTTCGCGTAGCATAGACATCCTAGGAAGGCGTGGTAGGTTCCATGGAACCCGACCACCTTGAAGGTAAGGGTCTCCATCCTATAATTAGCCAGATCCCCAAAGGTGATGAGTAGATTGATCTGCCTCGAGTGACACGGCCTGCTTTCTAGGCACAATGCCATGGAAAGGCGCCCCAGTCGACCGGATGCGCGCTCAGTTGATGCCCATGGCGTCGAGCATTTCAGCGTACATGATGTTGAGGCTGCTGCCTCCATCCATCAGTACCTTGGTGAGCCGCTTCGTGTCGATGATCGGGTCGACCACGAGCAGATATCTTCCTGGCTGCGGGACGCTTTTCAGGTGGTTGGTCTGATCAAAGGTTCTGGCTGACTCTGACCATCGAAGAAAGGAAGGCACGGCTGGCTTGGTCGTATAGACCTCACGGCGCACAAGCTTCTGGCGCCGCTTGAGTTGTAGGCTGCCGACCCTTCGAAGATCATGAGGCAGCCATCCAGCATCAGAAATCCACCGTCCTTCCCCTTGGCGTCATCTGTGGCTGGCTTGGAGTCCCCCCTATGCTCCCCCTTGTTGGAGCCTTCGGACAAGAACCGCTTCATGAGGACGCAGGCCTTGTATAGGTGCTTGACGGGGAAAGTATGGTTTAGACATGGTCCTTCAAGCAACTTCTCGAAGTGGTCTAGGGTGCCCTCGGTGGGCTTCTGACCCCCCTTGCGATCGGCAGCAGCCACGAGCGAGCTCTCATGCCGCTGCTTGTTCTTCTTCTTGCTGGGGCGGTTGGAGGCGCCTTCGCTGGCGTCCTCGTCCCACTTTGCCGTGCCTTTAAGGTGGTCAAAAATCACCCCGACCGCCTCCTCACCCGAGGCGTGGCTGGTGGTGATGTTGAGGAGCTCCTTGGTGGTTCGCAGGCCCTTACATCCTATCTTGTGAACCAGGGACTCGCAGGTGGTCCCAGACAGAAAGGCTCCTATGACGTCGGTGTTGGCAACGTTGGGAAGCTCGTTGCACTGCCGGGAAAAGCGTCGGATGTACCCATGAAGAGTTTCCTCGGCCTTTTGTCGGTAGTTTTTGAGATCCCATGGGTTCCTAGGGCGCACGTAAGTGCCCTGAAAGTTTCCCATGAAGATCTCTTTCAGGTCCGCCCAACTTTGGATTCGGTTGGGCGGAAGGTGTTCCAACCACGTTCGCGCCGAATAGGCCAGGAACAATGGAAGGTTGCGGATAATGAAATCATCATTATCCGCTCCACTGGCTTGGCAAGCAAGCCAATAATCCTCGAGCCACAGTCCAGGGTTTGTTTCCCCAGAGTATTTCGAGATGTTGGTCGGTGGTCGGTGCCGTGGTGGGAAGATGGCATTGAGGATGTGTCGGCCAAAGGCCTAAGGTCTCGGCAAGTCAGGGCTCAGGCTTTGGTCCTCACCACTATCATAGCGTCCGCCATGATGTGGGTGGTAGCCACGGCTAGCCCCCTCCCTCGCATCGCCGCGGGTATGTCTGCGGGCATCGAGGGTGTCGCGTGCGTCTCGGTGGAGGCCTAGACGCTCATGCACCAGGACCATGGTGCGTGGCTTGCTGCCTTGCTACGCCTGGTGGATTGACATGTCCTTGTTGGGTCACTCTGAGAGCTTGCGCTGGCTGGCATCGAGCTCGCATCATCGGGACAGAGAGTCTCGGCCTGCTGCGCCGCCACACGCTCGAGTAGCGTGTGAATCTCGCGATGGGCCCGACGATCCTCTGGCGTCACGGGCCCCGGAAGCCTCCAAAGCAAGGCCACCATAGCATCGATGTTCTGGCTCGCTCGGGTAAAGTGTGGGAGGGCTTCATCGTCCTCAATGATCCTTCGGTTCACATCATGGGCCACAATGCGCGCACGCCCACCGTCTCCGTGGCGCTCAATCTCTCGCTCGAGCTCTGCGCGTTCCTGCTCGAGCTAGAGTTGTGCTTCCTCGAGCTCTTGGTGCTAGGCCTTCAGCTGCTCCACCCACAGGCGAGGTAGGGCACCTCCATCCCTCTCAACCTCATCGTCAAAGTCGTTTATTGGGTTAGTCTCTCCCTCGTGGATGCTTTCGACATGTCCCTCGGGGTACCTGCCATGAAACATTCATGAGAGGGGTGATGGCTCCCCCTACTGGAGTTAGAGCTAGAGGGCGACTCTGATTCTCCTACGAGGAGTTCGTGGAAACATTTCGAGACATATTCGGTCATCCCCACGAACTCGCTGTCCATAAGGGATGGGGGCATGTGTTGCGCCACAAGGTGGCCAACGATTTCTGCGGCATTGCACAAACTGAACGGGAGCGTTGTCGGGGCGCTTCGGATGAGGTATTCCAGGGAGAGTGGCTCTCCTTCGGTAAGCTGTGTCATGACATTGGCGAACAAGAAGGTGAGGTGGCTCAGGTCTTCCCGGGACGGTCGGGGTCCCAGGAAGGCACCGAGCTGGCGCTCTAACCTCCCGTAGTCGAAGCCAAGGAGTTGGTCACCCCCGGGGGTGCGAGCCTCCAGTGCGTGTAGCTGCAGCTCCACAAGCGCCTCAGCGATCGCGTTGAGGTCGGCCGAGTGGAGAGGTTGGGTGGCGGCGGGAGCCTGGGCCAACTCTCCCTCCATTATGATGATGAAGTCTAGGTTCCCGAAGCGCACGTGCACACCCGGGACCCAGCTGACACCGTGACTAGCCATCTGAGATCTGGTGTGGACGTCGAGACATGTAAAAGGCCCCTGCCTGGCGCGCCAACTGTCGGTGTTTCGAGTTACTGATGAGTAAATTTGTATTTACACGTCTGGCTCGGATGATGTGCTCGAAAGACATAAGGGTTTATATCTTGGTTGGGCGAACATCCCTACATCCGATTAGTCATTTGCTTTCGTGTTACCGGCACTTAAAGTTTGTATTAGGGGTTACAAATAGGCGAGAGAGAGGAAAGGGATCCCAAGTCTCTGGTGGAAGGAGTAAATGGGTGTCGAGAGCTCGATCATTTGCCACCGTGTGTGCTCGTGTCGTGCTTTTGAGCGGATCTAGATCTGATCGGTTTTTGATGGGTCGATCCCCCGTCATGGGGCGCCCTATTTTCCCTTTTATAGTCTAAGAGAAAGCGCGGGTTACAGCGGAGGAAAAGGAGAAGAACGAGAGAGAGAGAGAGAGAGAGAGGAAGGTTGCCAGGACCGCCGGGTCCATCTTCTCCTTCGTGCGGGTCCCGCTGATTCTGCAGACGTCAACAGGGATGGCTCCACATCGCGGCCCTGTTCGTCACTGACGTCATGCGCAGGCGTCGTCTGCCGGTCATGGTGTCCTATTCTATCCCGGCGGGCGTCGTGGTGAACTGACTGTTAGGCAGAACAGCACCGGCACGCCCGACGATGTTCTTGATGTGAATCCTCAGGTATGGCCCGTCATGACCACGGGTTACATCAGGGCGTGCCGGTCTCTTCCTTGGTGTCAGAGTTTTGACCTAGGCCCATACGCTTGGACCTGGTGTGGTCGGCGGCGGTATGGGTCCCCG
Source organism: Miscanthus lutarioriparius (assembly GCA_904845875.1). Classification (NCBI taxonomy): domain Eukaryota; kingdom Viridiplantae; phylum Streptophyta; class Magnoliopsida; order Poales; family Poaceae; genus Miscanthus; species Miscanthus lutarioriparius. The sequence goes on from CAJGYO010000755.1 coordinate 25,935, forward strand.
TCGTGCGAGACGGAGCCCGCGACCTTGGGGTCGGGCGAGGCGGAGGATAAACCCAAGGGTCGGGCGAGGCGGAGCTTGCGCACCTGGGGGTTGGTTGGAGCTGTAGTCACACTCTTAAGTGCTCGGATGAATCAATGTTGACGGCCATTAGCTCCTCCTCTTCGGGTACCCTAGTATTGGTCCCGACAAAACCTATATAAATAAATTATATATGCCATTCTCTAGTAATTCTCTGAGGTACCTTTTATAAACAAAGTGATTTTATGCTTAGAGTTTTATCATCCCAATCCCTTTATCTCATTTGAGACAGTCGATCACTCGAACTTTTAAAAAACAGTGTTTTTCTTTGTCATATGGGTCCTTTTGGTTTTCAAGAAAAAAAAACATGCTTTTTTTGCAGGTGGCCCTTTGGAGACACGAAACTAAATGGTTTTATGGAAGTAGACCAAGTAAACTAAGAAAAAAATATGAGCAAATTAAGGAAGACAGAATGGAATGCGAGGTCTAAACCCCTTAATTTTGCCTTTGTATGCTGGGTGATTCCCACCATCAAGATATCATGTGTGTTTGTGATTTAGGTACAAATACAAAACTTGTCCTATTTGGATGAGGTTGTACCAGCTCTCCAATAGGTAAGACCAACCAAAACGTGAGTTAGATACCTTAAGTGGTCTATTGTATGGTTCGGTCCTATTTGCTACGTATACGCCATTGCAGTTCCCTCGAGGGATGCGAAGCGTGGAGAATGGGGGTAGATAGTTGCACCACATAATAAGGTAACTGCAAGCAATGACATTTATCTGTTGGAGTCAAAATGATCCCAGGTCCCATATCCTGTGTGCTCGATCCTGTTATCTTATTTAGAAAAAAAACATCAAAAGGTGCTTGAAAAGTTCAACAAGCATGGATAGATGATGCAAGCGCTCATCTCCTCTCCTACAACTAAAAAAAACAAAGCGTAGACACTTTTTGGTGCGACGTTTCAACGTGGGTCCATCGTCCTGCCTGCTACGTTCCTGCAGCCTCACTCCGACGCGTGGCCGTCCCTTGCGATATTTAAAAGGAAAGAGCTCTACCTGCAGCCTGCGACCCCGTGCTATCTCCCGCATCCCGCATCGCGCAAACAAGGAAAGCCCCAGCTCGCGCCTCCTTCGTGCGGTACCGCGGCGATTGTGGCACCCGGCATCGTCGGTTAGAAAAAGGAAAGCCAGCTATCTCTGCTCCAATCTAGTCCAATCGGTCGGCCACGCCCTCGCTCCTACGTCGCCCTCGCCCTCACCCAATCGGTCGCCCCCGCCCTCGCTCCTCGCGCGCTGGAACCGCCGGGCTCGATCGCACCCGCGCCGTCGCACCAGCGACAAGACGAAACCGTCAACGTCGCCCTCATCGTCACGAGACGTGGCCGCCCTCGCAAGTCGTACCTGTGATCCAGGTGAGTCTTGTGCCCGTTTGCCAACCCCTCACCCTCTGTCTCCATCCCCGGTTCCTCCTACACTGGTTGTGAAGCCGCAGCCCAGCCTCGATCGTGCACTCGCAGCGAGGCTTCAGCGGCCACATCCAAATCCCCATCCCGCAGATAACCCTAGCCGCCAGTCGAGCATTTTTTTAATTAAACAATGTGTCAAAACTTAATTTTGTTATTGTTTTGATGATAACACATAGGAAAATTGAAATTGCAATGCACTAGCAATCCTCTTTCTGAAACACCATGAAACTGTATCAGGTTAGCACGATTGCTCCATATCTGGGACAGATTTTAGTTAGTTAGTTAGTTAATTACATACAGTGTAGGGAGAACCAGAGAAATCAATTTAAGGAATTTGCTGTGGTTGACCAGCCTGAGTTGTTACAAGCTGTAAATGTAATGTATGGACTCCAAATCATGCTTTGATAAGGTGGACCGTGTTAATAGATTCTTGATAGAAATAGTCGCCTACCACACATAAAAGATGCACAAGGTTGCCACTCCACAGTTAATTTACCTGGAGCCTATGTGTAATCACAGTTAACAATTTGCTGCCAAACCAAAGAAAGAAGAAAAATATATTGCCTCCTGAAAAAGGATACTTAGTTTTTCTTTTTGGTTGCCAAAGTGTTGGACCTAAAAAGAACTGTTTTGTCATTCATACTATTGTGAGCTAATTTAGGTGCAGCTTGTATCCTTAGCATATTTCATAAAGAGAAGAGTTTAGATAATTGTGACATAAACACATGGTTGGTGCTAAGAGAGTGGAAGGTATAAGAAAATTTCATTGTAGGTCAAAGAAGATCTTGATTAAACACCACGGGAAGCAAAAAAACACATTAGAGTTTACCATTAAGGATTTTAGTCAAAGCTAAAAAGAACCTGAGGCATTGCCTATATTTCACTGACAGTCTTTCATGATGATTGTATTTGCACCATTAATGGCTTGCTGCTCCATTTTCATCCCAAAAAATCTATGGATAGTCAATAACATTGACAGCTTCGCTGGCATGAATTAGTGCAAATTCATTGTCGACCAACTATGGCATTTTGCAAACAATGGGAAGGAACTAGGTTGCAGCAAAAAGACAGTATATGGCTGCCCTGCTTTGCTTGTGGTGAGCATCTTGTGTAGTAACTATGTATTTTCTGCTGCAGTAAAGATGATGTGCATCCACGGCTTGGTTCAGTGATGCTTTGTGCAGCTTTTAGAGAAGATATCTGTTTCAGTATGTAATCTTTCTTGCACCGCATATTCCCTTTCTAGGTTCATAATTACGAAGTTCTCATCATTGATTTTTTTTTATGATAAGATCAGGACCCCTACTTTCTTGCTATTGATTGAGTCTAGCAATGGTTCTAAAGGAATGGTTAGCAAGGATTCAGAAGAGGAGATGTCCATCAGAGTGAAAGAAGTTGACAGAGTCCCTCCGTGTTAGGTCAGTAATGCATTTTCTCTCGGAATGTCATTCTGCTACTGCAATTTTCATCTCTTGAGAACAATACCGTTCAGCGTTGAGGTCATCGAGTTTTCTCCACTTTCAGTTTTCAAGGCTGCTGCGAGAGGACTGATCGGCTTGCCTGTGGATTGGCTCTTTGACAGGAGCGTTTCTGAATGAATTTGGGCATTCGTTCTTGGTGCAATAAGTGCAGATTCAGAAAGGTTTATTCTATCTTTTATTCGATGTGTAGGAATCATGACTTCATGACTAGGATTGTGTCCTTAGTGCTTTGCAATATAATTATGATTTTCATCTGATGCAATTGTGCGTTTGCAGGTACTGGATCATTACTATTTACTAGTCACTTCTCATATCCCTGGTCACGGTAAGTCTCATTTTCGTTCTAAAAGAAGGTGAATTCCTTAGTGTATTACATTGAGATTCAAAAGATACTAGATGTTTAAAAGCCTATTGTGGACGCCTTTTAGTTGCTTAACAAAAAATTGTAGTACGCCATTTGCGATCCTTCTTTTATTTTCGTTGCACGCCATTTGCTTATTATATATTGTTATTAATTCTTCTTACCTACCTTCATTGTGGACGTCTGGTGAAAGATGCAGATCCAAGTGCTTACTGTAGATGGACATCAACATATGGTGATTTGGTTAACCATGTTTGAAGGCCATCTGTACCTGCCTTGCAGCCTTGTACTTAATTTATTAGATAGTGGTCAAGTTTAGTATTAGTTTTGTTCAGACTTGTGGCAGATTAGTCTTATAGGTGCTCAGCAATTTTTATTTCAAGTACTGTCTCCTTCTCACCTGCACTCCTGTCTACCAGATGACCCCTGGGAGAGCTCAAGCTGTCCTTTTTTTATTTCAACTTTGCAAGTATGAATCTAAATATACTCCATCAATCTGACTTCTCTTTTCAAGTATTTCCTACTATTCCCATGTTTTTTTCTGGTATGGTAATAATATTCAGAGTTGTATTGGAGTGAGCCACCTAGATGTGTTGTGTCATGCATATGGTCATGGCCTTATGGGTGTACCATGTATGTAAAATATTTATATATTGTTTAGTTCCATTCCTTGATTTAGTTTGGTGGTGGTCTTTATGACTTTCATCAGCGGCGGCGCACACAAGAAAGGCGAGGGCGACAATGACGAGGACGAGGACGTCGGCGAGGGAAAGGAGGAGGAGATGGTGCACATTTGTTGCGTGTGCATGGTGCGCCACAAGGGGGCAACCTTCATCCCCTGCAGCCACACCTGCCGCCGCCTCTGCTCCTGCGAGCTCTGGGTCAGCCGTGGCAACTGCCTGCGGCCACACCTTCATTGATTATTCAAGTATGTTTGTAAGTTGCAATAAAATGGTACAGTATTACGCAATGTGTGGGTATTGTAAAATGTGTTGCATACAGATTGTAAAAGTGAGGAAGAAATGCGTACAAGTAAATTTTCTTCATTATTCTTGCATATATAATATTGCCAGTGCTACAGTTTAGGAATCCGATGGCTATGAAATTTGAAAATGTGTGAAAGAAAGCTAAGACGGAGAGACTTGGTTCCAGGGTCTTCAATTCAGCCCAGAACTCTGACCATGTAGATTTAGTTTCACGGATTCTATATCTCTTGTTCTGAATCTCTCTTGTCAAATTTATAGGTTCAATGGAATCAAATAAGGAGGAGGATGCTCAAGCCTCCTATTGCCCTCGTTGAGTAGCAGTTGTGTGCTACATCTTGTTTTTGAAGTGATGCATAGATGGGTTAGATATGCGACAAATTATTTTACATACTTTTTTGTCAAATGGTTCTATCTATATGTAACTATGTCTATGTAATATTTGATTATTTGTGCACAAGTTAATCTCAAGAAGGATGTGATGCTATATATAGACACTGAGCATTGAAAATTTAGATAGCAGGCTATCATCTAATCAGTGTCCTTTTTATCAGGTGTATTTCCAGTTGTATGCATGTCTCCTTGGGTGGCCTGTGGCTAAAACCAATTTACTTTCGCGGAGGGCATATGTGTCGTCTATATACCTTTATTTAAATAAATATATACCTTGTACATATGAACTAATGCAAAGTTGAATTGATACTTTTTGTTCAGCATGATTTGTGAACTCATACACGAAGAGTGTTGTAGGTTTGCGTTTGTTTGTGGGGTTCTGACGTGGCACAGCCCAGGTGGAGCCGTGCATGGGGGGCCACTTGGAGCTGCCGAGGTTGGGCGAGGGGCGGGGTAGCTGTGGCGCCACACATCGCTGGGGGCTCGGCCGAGGTGGCGCGAGACAGGCTATAGCGGCATAGGGTGTGCGCCGTCATTTGTCTTTTCAAGAAACTTATGGTCAGTTTTCTCAAAAAGAATTTTAGAGGTCATACAATGTATATTTCTCGTCATATGTGTTGTTGTATTGTAATTAGCGGAGTTGCAATGTAATTGTTGAAAAATGTTTATACGGTGACTATAACATACTTTTGTTTTAAGGTTTTGTGATAGATTTTTGAAGACACGCAGTATTACCCATGTGACAGGCACTAATGTTTATAAATATACTCGAACATGTGTACATGATGATATGGAGATGCGGCGGTACTTATTCGTGGTTTTATTGGCGCAGGAAAGAAATGAACATCGGAGATTTCTTCCCGTCGATATAAAATATTATCTTACCCGCATCAAAGAAAGGTCTATAAAGTATAGTCTGTGAGCCTGCGACGCCACGCTCTCTGTGACTGTGTTAATTTCATGAACTTTACTTTTTGGATTAAATATCACTTTAACGTCGGTATTTAATTTCACAGTATTATTATCTTATCATGCGATCCATGTGTTTTCAGTATAAAACTTTAGCTGTTCTGTAACAACGCACAGACACGCTACCTAGTATTTACAAAAATTTAGAATGAACAAAGATCGTACAGTGAGAAACAAGAAAAAAAAAACTAGTTTGGGTGCACTGTTTACCTAGATTCACAGCCCGCATTACCTACGTCCTGATGTTTTTTTTCTCCTTCTATATATAAATTATGGAAATTTTTGCCGTGGGACACTCCACTTGTGTGAAATTGGTTGTGAAAAACTGGAATATTTTTTCTTTGTTGTGGGAGACTAATTTCTTTACTGTAGGACACCGCCCAGTGTACGAGCAAAGAAAAAAAAAATGCAGTGTCCTACAGCAATTTCACGGAAGAATAGTGCCCTCTACCAAAAAAAGTTCCACGGCAACTCACAGACGCTTTATATCTATAATATACTCCGTAATAATACTCATATTTGATACATGACCCTTATGTAAAGACATGGCGATCAAACTGTCACGAACAGAGATGTAAATATATTAGCCTATGAATTCTTATACTCTCTCGGTCCTGTAATATAGTATATTCTAGCATTTAAAATTTATCTTCAAATATAATGCATTTTAAAGACAAAAAACCAATTTTATAATAAATACTTTTCATTTATCAACCAATCACTATTAATTATGTTGATGATAACGTCTAATTAAAAAATTAAATGAGAGTACATGCGTCTTTTATGTTCTCTTATGATTTATCTTAAAATTCTTACAATGCACTATATTACAGGACGGATGGAGTTTATATTTAATTTTTATGAATTGCTCGCAACAAGCAACTCAAAAAATCAAATCTGCATATGCGGGTTGGGCTAGCTCGCACCTTATATTAATTAGAAAACGCCACATGCAGAATTTGGGGGAAAATTAAGATGGAACTGTGCCTGCATCTGCAATCATACCTCCCATATGGTTAATTGATTGATTTGTGCTAGACGTTTCCATGTAAAATACAGAAGGAAATTAATTTTCTTCACTTGATCCTGCTATAGCGTCTAGCGTGTGGTGTAAGGTCAGTCTCAGCGGGGGTTTCATAGCTCAGTTTTCAACACACTTATATTTTGGAAACAGTGCAGAATAGTTTTATCTCCATAAAACTATATCTACTCTCATAAAACTTTTATTATCTCTTTTAATTAATACAATACCACGTCAACGTATTTAATATCCATGAAACTCTGACAAACCTCCATTAAGATTGACCTGAGCCAAGTTGGGAGGCGCGTGACCGCTACCGACAATTGGGGCATGTGCGCATCCAGTCCATCGCACTCAAACACGCACTGTCACACTCCTCTGCTCCCGTCCATGGATCGAAGTGCACCGCCCGGGTCGGCGTTCCATTTCCTTTCCATTTTTTGGGTGCTCCGTCCACGTTCGAATCGATCGAGTTGGGCTTGCCTCCGCGAGTCCGCGCGATCTGGTGGTCTCTGGGGCCCGGGGGTAGGTGTGGTGCACCAGCACCGGCCACCGGGGGTGGTGGCGACCGATGCAATAATTACTGACTCTGATTGCAATTGCAAAGCGATGATACGATGATGGTCGACGACCGTACGTCCCGCGAGTTGAGTGAGTGGCCGCTGACGTGACGAGCAACAGTCGGCGGCCGGCCGGTAACATAACACTCTCGCGCGATCTTTCTCTATCTTTTGTGGGTGGTTTGGGAGGTTGGCTTGCAAACGGAATGGAATGGAAGGAGCACGCGCGCACCCACACATGTCGCATGTACTCCCTCCGTCCCACACAGAATACGAGTCTAGTGTAGTACCATGTTTAAGTATTTTAAGTTTGATTAATTATAGATAATAAAATATTAATATTTATGATATCAAACAAATACCATTAGATTAAATACGAAATGTATTTTTATAATAAATTAATTTAAAATCATAAATGTGAATATCTTTTACTAGAAACTTGGTTAAACATGAACCACTTTAGTTGGCATGCAAACTATAGTTGTATTCTTTGTGGAACGTAGGCATACACATGACTACGGTGTGCCGTGCGAAAAAAGGCCGCCGCGTGGATGACTCGACTGTAAAAACAAAAAAGATTAGCGCTTTCATAAACGAACGAGCGAGGCCTGATGGCTGCCTGATCACCTAGTACGTATGCAGCCGCTTTTTGAAATCTGACTGAATGCTCATGCTCTAATCTGCAGTATTTTTTCTCATATTTTTGTTTCACAATAACCGATTTATTAGATAAAATATACAGTATTTTTCTCCTACCACGAAACACGTAAAGCCGCGCGCGTTGATAGTTTGTTTCGAAAGGTAAGCACACCGCCACCGCCGGCGCGATTACTCCACCGCACCCGCACCCGCACCGGCTTCTTCGAACAAAAAGTCAACGCCGTTGGTCTCTCTCTCTCTCTCTCTCTCTCTCTCTGTGGTGGGGCGTGGGGGGCGTCCGGCCCGTACGTTGTTTCGGTTGACCGGACGCAAGATCGACGAGTCTATCTGCTCTCACGCGTCACACGTCTCCACGCGACACGACCCGCTCAAGAACGGCAATGGATGGGAGACCTTTTCATCGCATCGCCTTCCTTCCTGGAACACGCCACGCCGGTGTACTCGATCACGCTACTCATCATGCCGTGTGGTTGGTTGCTTCAGACAGGGTTTCATACGAACCCTTTTTTTTTTAACGTACGTGGAGGCGTGGAGCAATCACTCCAAGGGTAGGCAGGACAGCACATCGTCCACACGCCCTTTGCATATCACAATCTCTTTATACCTACTAGCAACAATAGGCGGTCCAAGTCCAACATCTAGCTGGGACTACATTTTTTTTTTTTTGAGAAAAGAATCATCTACAACTTGAAATAAACGTTTACTAACACATCTTTTATACATAATTTAATGAAGGTAACTTGGCGTTGTAGTGTAGCTTTTTTTATAAAAAAAAAACTGTTCAAGTTAAAGAAATTCGATTTATAAAAACTATATTAGGACATTAACAGAGGGAGTAACTATAAGCTCCAGTTGATAGATAAAAAAAAGTACATTTCCTTATTTCTTTCAACAATACGGCAGTTTAGATTTTTTCTATAACAAAGCCAGAGAGTTTGTAAAACATTTAGTCCCAGTCTAGAGACTAGAACATGATGTTTTATAATACTCGTCAAGTCACGTAGACACTACACAAATACATTATATTTCTAATTATAGTTTCTTCCAAATATGTTTTTGTCCAATCGCCTGTCTTCTCTTTCCTATCATCTCTTCCTATGTTAAATCTTGTGAATAGTTTTTAATAAAAAAACTATTTTCTTATTTCTTTTTTAATTCTAGTGTCACATCAGTATTTTAGTTAGTTAATTAATATATTAATTAAGGGTCATAGAAATTATTATCCTAATTTTCGGGATGAGATTGCCTCTTGTGATACGTAACCAAAGAATGCAACTGAATAATTATCCTTTCCTTCTCAGCACAGAAAATGAAAGAAACTGAAATGTGCCATTTAATGAACGCCGTACGAAGAAACGGCGCTGCAAAAGCGGGAAATCCCGTTCCTTTCCCCTTGTCCGTTGCCGAATACTACCCGAAACAAAAACCACCGAGACGGCGAGACGCGTCGAGCGAGTACACACTGACACGCCTCACGCGAGGCGAGACACAGCTCACCGTCCCACCGAGTCACCTGCCGCCCTCGCTCGCTCCCTGCCGCCATCTGCGCTGCTCTGCGGCCCCAGCCAGAGCCGGCGCGCGCCTGCTGCCGCCCTCGACGGACCCGGGGGCCCACCGTTCTCTTCTCCCCGCGCTGCGCGGCGGCTAGGCGGGAGGTCAGTTAATGCGCCCGTGACAGGCGGCGTCGAGCGACGGTGGCGGGTTAACTTAAACCCGCCGTCTCTCGAGGCGGCGCCCGCGGAGGACCAGGCGGGAGGCCGAGGAAGGGGGAGGCGGTGAGGCGCGGCCATGGGGGGCGCCAAGGCGGAGGACAAGCCCGCCGCCGCCGCTGCAGACGATTGGTGCTACCAGTTTGGAAACAAGGTTGGATTTCTTCACCACTTGTTGCCCTGTGCGATCCTGGGTCACGTTTCGGGTTCCGCTTTGCCTGGGCAGCGAGGTTAGGCTGACAAATCTCAAGGAAAATGGAGCGGAGTGCCTTTGGCGTTGGCCTTTGGAATCATTCCCTTGGGTTCACACTCTAAATCCGTCTCTGCGAGCTTTCCCTCAGCACTTACGCTTTCTGTAGCCAGCATTCTTCTCCTGGAACCCTGATCTGAAATGTCACTAAATCAATGGGGTCGCATTGATTTTAATCGTTTCCTGTTTCTGTTTCCCCCTTTTATGTGTCTGCTAGTTCCAAGTTCGGAGCCGTTTCCGTTCTCTGTTTCAAAACTGAAGATTGGTATTAAGTTCTGTTTTTGGTTACATACAATCCCTTTGTTTTTGGTTCAATCCTTTTTTATCGCGGGTGAAGTAAGGAGGAATCTGTTGTTCCCCTGTTCCATTTCTGGGTGCAGTATGAGTTGCAGAATAGGAATCCACTTGATTTAGTCGGTTTATTATGCTCGTGTCACCTCAGATGTGTCGTATTGATGATGACTGCATCTTCCGGCTGTAATATGCATCTCGGCTTGCATTTGTTTCTCTCTTTATTAGTACTTCCAGCATTTTCGGCCACCTGTTTGTGTGTGTGTGTGTGTCTTCCTTGATGAGAATGAGAACGAAAGCTGTCATACTCGTTGGGATAGATTCATTTAGTATAAGGCAGTTCGGCGACAGAATCTGAGAATGTACTTCACAGAAAAGGCCCTTTTCATCCCTTGCCGTGTTTTCCATGTTGGTAAAGGCTAGTAGCTGATTTGAATAGTACGTGCCCATTTTAACTCCCCTGGGGGACACAACTGGGTTTGGGAAGAAGGACCAGATAGATCTTGAAGTTTTATTTGTTTATTTATTATATAGATGTAGCCAAATGGATGCTTCTCAACTCACCTCGTTCCAACATAGAAATATTCTTGTTTGTGTTATTTTGCTGTAAGGTTTGTTACTTTGTAGCACAAGGTTACAAAATGACAGATCTTACCTCAAAAAAGGGCTCCAATGTATATACTGGCACTGAATGGAATATGCATTGTGCACCTTCTGATTGGTTTTGTACTGCTCGGAATCTGTTTGCAGAATGCATTTGACTTGAAGTCCCCGAAAAAATCACCACTCCCGTTGAGAATGGTTGTCTTTGCTATGACTATGTTATGCGGGATATCTATTTGCTCAATGTGTATGAAGCAACTAGGGAGTGATGGCTGGTCAAGAATCGTCAAGATTGAAGTTGTGGAGCAACCATGTAATAAGTCCACAGTTCCTCCTTCTGAGGTTCAATTTGTGCATTATCCTCAACCGATAACTTACAGCAGGTGAGATTTGCCCTGAAGCAAGATTGAGCAATCTGGTTTGTTTAATGCCTAATATAATTTTAATTTCTAGGGAGGAGTGCAAGTGCAATGCTGTCCAATTCTTTGCAATTATATCATCACAGCGATCTGGAAGTGGCTGGTTTGAAACCCTTCTTAACAGCCACATGAATGTTAGCTCCAATGGTGAAATTTTCTCTAGAAAAGAAAGGAGAAGTAACATTTCCTCTATAATAAATACCTTGGATAAAGTGTACAATTTGGATTGGAACAGTAGCGCTTCCAAGAATGAGTGCACTGCAGCTATTGGCTTCAAGTGGATGCTAAATCAGGTGAGGACTAAAACATGCAGTATAGATAATTTATTTGGATGATCCTTTTCATTTATTTTTCATTTAGTTTCAGTATATTTCAATTATTGAATCTGTAGGCTCGTAAACGGCATGTGTTCTCAACTGTAGATGCTAGATGCTATTGCATATTGCACCAAACTTTCCCCTACTCTATGGAAATTTTGTTTTGGGAATCCCCTTTATGGGACTGTTGGATAGCTAGTTTAATTTCCTGACTTGCTGTCAGAAACACCTTATGCATGGTTACTGATCCACACCCAGGGCTCGGTGGGCTAAATGCTCTGATGCCTTGTTTAGGCAGCGTTGCCTAGAGATGTGCTGATTTTTTTTCATGAATTTCGTAAATCTAAGTAGGCTGACTGTTTGTGGTTCTAGTGTAGAGCTAGAAAAGTGCAGGCTCTTACTTCAGCTGAACTGCTGAATGCTTGAATGATTTGTTATATACCTTTTTTTGTGAACCTCATGTGTGATTCTAAAATGGATCGTTTCTGACTCGATCTTGAACCTGGCATGATTGTCCTGTACTCCTGTGCAGTATACTATTCTTTTGTAGTTTTGTGTTAATTTCATCAATCTGAAATATTCTGGCCTCCAGATCCTGCATTTTAGACAATTTTTTTATTGAACACACAGGAGAACTGCGTGTCATTGCATTAAGAAGAAGAGATTTTGTTACATCTGTTCATTAGATGCATTTTGGACTATGAAAGAGAGTATACTGCAAATGCATATATTTGATACTCCCCCCTTTCCAATTATAAGACGTTTTGGCTTTCTAGATACTTGCTTTTACTATGCATCTAGACATAGTGTATATCTAAGTACATAGCAAAAACTATGTATCTATAAAAGCCAAAATGTCTTATAATTTGGACGGAGGGAGTAGTTTTCATAGTGTGTCCAGTAGATCAACTATAATCGACATGGCAATCATATTTCTTTCAGGGATTCGTCTAATTTGTCTGAGGCTGAAAACTAACGTTTACCTGGTAGACAGATTGACTAATAAAATCATGAATACTGGAAACAAACAAGCATTCTTCTGACGGTCACGTTTTCAGGGTCTTGTGGCAAATCATGTGGATGTAGTGGACTACTTCAATCAAAGAGGAGTCTCTGCAATATTTCTCTTTAGAAGGAATCTGCTCCGTCAGTTGGTATCACAACTAGCGAATAATCATGACAGATCCCTTAAGCAATTAAATGGAACACATAAGGCCCATGTTCACACAAAGCATGAGGTAATGCTATACAAGAAATGGTTCAACTCTGCCTCAGTTATGTCAGCAGTCTCTGAGTGATCTCTATGTCTGATGTGTTATTTTTCCTTCACAGGCTCATATACTTGCAAGATACAAGCCCAGGCTCAACACGACATCACTAACATGGCAACTGAAACAAGCTGATGAATACACTCGTGATGCTCTTCAAAACCTAAATAACACCGCCACATCACTGTCTATTACGAGGATATCGTTCGCAACAGAACAGTGAGTTCTTACTGATTCATTGTTAACATATTCTGTTTCCTTCCATTGTGTTGCTTACAAGCACTGCATTGTTGCAGAAGCTTTTTGATGTCCTGGATTTCCTCAAAGTGCCGAGGAGGAATCTGGTGAGCCGGCACGTGAAGATACACACAAAGCCACTGTCGGAGCAAATTGAGAACTGGGACGAAGTCTACAGTGCTCTCAACGGTACCCAGTACGAGGGTTTCCTGAATGCCGCTGACTACGTAGTATAACATCACGTCTACAGTCCCTTACCCCCCCCCCGCCCTTGTGTGCGTGTGATTCTTTCGTTCTTGTTTTTTCAAGTAGCTGGCCTTGGACGTGCCTGGCAGAAATTTTGATGCGGGGAAGGCGCTTTGCCATGGTTGCATTATTCGAGTTCCTGGTTAGCCTCACTAATTGTACACCTGCTTTCCTGATGGCCCTGTAACTGACCCTCGATCTTCTCTAATCTTTTGCCGCCCGCTTGTAGTGCTTGCTGTGCTGGTTCACATGTGCTTGCGTGCTGTGTCAGGTGATCTTGCTCTTGCCATCGAGAAACAAAGCTGTGCATCTGAACTGAGGCGTGTCTTTCCATTGGATGTTTCCGGTGGGTAAGACGCTGCGCGATGCAGTTGCCCTTCCGGCTTTAGCTGATACTCCTACAGTATATGATAGCCGGCTTATTGCACCATGGCATAGCTGGCTCTGAAAAAACGGAGGCCGAATTTTCAGCGATCGCGCCAACTTTTCTGTGCTCTCCGTGCCAGTGTCACATTGGAGTGACCCCGTGTTCTTTAGGCGGTCAAATTCATAGTCTTCGTGACCTGTCTCACTGTCGTCCGTCTGGGCACCAGTCGTTGACTAGGACGTCTACACTGGTGTCGTTTCTGACAGACTTTGAAGTCACTTTTGGCGTCCACACGGCTCTCTCAACAAGCGCGAAGCTGTACAAATGTCACGGTCAACGACCGGTAGAGGCCCAGAACAAACCAATTACCCAAGGGCTATGTTTCTGGGACGAGCAAGCCATGATTCGTGGTGACCGCACCGATGGGCTCTTTCCCTTCGCTATCCCCTTCGCTATCCCGAAGCATTTTCGGCCTTGTTCCATTCTGCAGTTACGCACCTCTTTTTTTTTCGCAAATGGCCCGCTTATGATTTTTTTTTTATTTGACGGAGTCCGCTGCGCTGATGAAAGTTGAACTTGGGGAAGCTCGGAGATGCTGCCGATGGAGTGGAACGACCAGCAACCTCGTAAAAATAATAAAGGCACTGTATAAGGATATAAATCGGCACATCAAATTTGTGCTGAGATGTATAAGGATATAAAATGCTACGTCAGTTTCATGCTGAGATGGAGAAAGGAAGAGAAAATAAGTTAAGTGCAATCGTAAGCCAAAAAGAAGCCCTAAATACTCATGATGTACTTAGAAGGCAATTCTCAGTGGAAGTTTCATTAGAGCTTCATTTGTATTTAATAAGTCGTGACATGCATTTTCTATAACGTGACAACGTTTTTAGGAAGAGAGAAGAAATGAATTTACATAGATGAAACTCTTTTGGTACGATTATCAACTCGTGTGAGTCATGAAATTGAATATCGATGAAACCTTAGAATGAAACTTTCCATTAAAAATGACTATTTCATCCATGTTTAATTTCATTTTATATGACATGACAATATTAAAAACGTCTTCAAATCATAGAATAAAACTTTCCATTGAAAATGACTATTTCATCCATGTTTAAATTCATTCCATATGACATGACAATATTGAAAACAACACCTTCATATATATGAAACCATAGAATAAAACTTTCCATTGAAAATGACTATTTCATCCCTGTTTAATTTCATTCTATATGACATGACAATATAGAAAATAACAACAAAAAAAACTTTTCACTAAGACTAATGAGTACTACTCGACCGCAAGAAGCCGAGCAATTAATATGGATGTCTGCACAATGCCCTGTCTTGTAAAACTTGAAACAAAATATTACTCCCTTTGTCCAAAAAAGGTACGAACGACGTGCATAGATGCAGGCTTTTGCACAAGATCCGACCATGACATCCCCCAATCACACAAAGATGAACCACAGATAAAGCAGCCACCGTAACAATTGGCTTGTCATGGGTTCCCAATCCTGCTCTACCTGGACTGGAACCCGACATGTCTTGTAGCATTCCCAAAGTTATCCCCAAAGTTTCACACAAACGTCTTCACTATTTGATTTTACAGATTTAGAGCTTCCTTATGATAATTGACCAAAGGGGCTGCCCCATTTCTCTTATTACAGGATACTATGCAAACAACAGAAGCACAACTTGCTTAATTGCCAAATTAAGTTAAGAATGTTCTATGGACTACTACAATGGAAAATAAACATCAACATAGGACTACAAGATCACCCCAGGGAGCTGTTGCTAACTACTGAAAAGATTGCACCTGCAATATCAAGTTGCAGCCGTTAGTGAAATTGCACAACAATTGTAAAAAGAAAAGATTACTCAATTAGATTCAGCTGAATATGCAATCATATTACAAGTTGACAATAACAACTCATATTTGTTAGCACCTTTTTAATACTTAGTCATGTAGTAAAAGAATTCATTTGAGTTGAGATATATTCAGTGTTTTCAGTCTTACAAGGTCTAGATTTCTTATGCGAGCTCGAGAACAAGAGCTGATGCTCCGCCTCCACCATTGCAAACACCAGCAACTCCGATCTTGCCACTCTTCGCCCTGAGAACCTGTTAAAAAGGAACAAGGATTATGAGGGTCGAGCACCATATATTTGATGTCCCAACATGATGACAACAGATTATGCCCAAGATTTTGCTTAAAGAAAATGAGAGAAACTACTGATCAGCAGCAAGAACCAAGAAGTGAAACAAGGGATGGGGTGGCTCTCATAATATGAGTCAAATATCAATGTGAACTCCACATTTGCAGGTTTATACAAGATCCTATTTGCAGATAATTTGCAAATTGAAAACCACTAAGGTAGTGTTTGGTATAGGGATGGGGTGGCTCGATCCCACATAGAACCCAGTAGCAATAGTGAAGATGTTTACTGTTAATCGCGAACCCTATGATGATATGCTAAATTATTTGTCAGAATTATTATTTACTCAAAGACTGGCATCTAATTTTTTACTACAAAAACATTGCACATCTTTAAACAAAAGGGATTGTATCTCAGAAGATAAAGCAAGCACTTAAGATAGAACTTACACCAATAAGGGTAACCAAAATGCGAGCACCACTGCACCCGAGAGGATGTCCTAAACATACAGCTCCTCCATGAACATTAATCTTTTCCTGCAAACACATATGTTGTTAGCACAGAGAATACTGTTATCATGCAATTACATGTTGCTGCTGCATAGCGAATAACAAAAGAGCCAATGTGTACTTTCTGAAAATGAGGTTTAACTTTTAAAATCCACAAAGAATGGCAGTTTAATACAGGTGACACTTACTGAAGGAATCCCAAGAAGCTTTTGATTTGCAAGTGCAACAGCCTGTATTGATAAGTAAAAAGACATGTTATTACAAAAAAAAAGTAATCAGTAAAACAAACTCTCAATGCATAACAAAGAAGGCTTACAAAAAATTAAGTAGTGAGTAAAAGAAACTCAATACATACCGAAAAGGCTTCATTAATCTCATAGAAATCAACATGGGATGACTCTAATCCAGCATTTGCGATAGCCTTTGGTATTGCAAGTGCTGGAGTGGTTGTAAAAAGCTCCGGAGCCTGTATAAACAACATCCATATTTACAAAATAATATTCCAGATTACAAATTCCAATAGTTGATAAACTTTGATATCTAAAATAAAAAAACATAAAACCGTTCCAGATAAAATAACTTCTTATATCCTAAAATATTTAGATCACACTGTAAATTAGAATAAGCGCACTCTACTCTTAAGGGAGCTAACAACTGTTACTGTGGTTTACTTGAGCTGCATCAGCATATCCTTTGATCCTTGCATGGACTTGCAGGCCAAGCTCTTGAGCCTTCTGCCCACTCACCAAAACTAATGCAGCAGCTCCATCACTGATCCATATAAAACAAATTAGATATGCCTGGTTGCAGAAGGCTACACAAGCAATAGCAGGCAGTACACTGGGCAGTACTGGTCAGCTAAAAATAGACATACAAAGTGAAATGAACAAGGTCTAGGGCAACCATGAAGAAAAAAAGTAGGCCAGTTTTTGTTGTTTGAATGGACATAATAAGACATTAAAAAATGATTTTACTTATGTGATAAATCATTTACACCGATTTCGGTAGCAATTCTGAAGAAAAAGTTATCATTTATTTAACAAAGTAGAGCATACCCAAACAGTCTAAAAACAAATAGAGAAGCAATGAAGTCAACAAAATGCATGCATAATATAAATAATATAATTTAACTGTCAACAATGAAATAGGCTGTCCTTCAGACCTGTTAGCTAAACAACATATGGCAGAAAAAACAAGGTCTCAGAAAGCCTTTTGTAGGACAAAAAGGTCTCGGAAATAATTCAAGCAGCTACCTTATACTAGAAGCATTTCCAGCTGTAACTGTACCACCATTCTCCTTGAAACTTGGGCGAAGTTTCTTTAGTTTTACAGGGTCAAACTAAGAGACAAAAGAAATAGCACAAGACATAAATTAAACTGTCATGCATTGATCTTACAATAACTGTTAACAAGCTCATTATGCGAGGGACGTTGCATTTGGAGGAAGCAAGAATAATGAATCAAGTGCCTGCCAGTCTTTTTGCCTTTGACCAACTACAAGTTTTATTTTGTTCAAAATATTTTGTTACATCAGAGAAAAAAAAATACCTTATCCAGGCTTTCATCTTTGTCAATGAGTGTTGGGGGTTTTCCTCTACCAACAGGAACTTGAACCTAGGGGACAAAACATTGAACATAAGAAAACCAAGCAAAGCACATAATGTCTAGTATCATCAATGAGGGAGAAAATTACTGGGACGATCTCCCATGTAAAAGCACCACTGTCGCGAGCAGCAATTCCACGCTCGTTGCTTTGGATAGCAAATGCATCCTATGCAAGAGTAAGTAAAATCAAATATATCATAAATTGGAAATATATTTATTGCAATATAGACAAAAATGCATTGCAACAGATAAATGAAAATTCAAAGGCAACTGACAATTTTAATTAATACTATATCAAATTTATTAAGAAGAAGAATTACGTAAACAGACACAGGTATAAAATTGTAATGTCGTGTACTGATGAGAAGCTTTTAAGAGATTAATATTTCTATGGTTCTAACAAGAATACAAAAGGTGCTCTTTTTTGGCTCTGTTTGGCTTGTGACCAACTCCGCCTATGGTGGGGCGCCTTTGGTGTCCCAGCATAGCAGGTCCCAAGCCCCGGTAAAGGAGGAGGGTTGTGTTAGGCGTGGCGAGCCAATGTAAAAACTTAGCCACTTAAATGGAGATGAAACCCGAAAGAAAATCGTTGGGGCGTAACCCTCTTAGCGACGCGCCATATCGGAACCCGGGTATGGTGTTAAATGGGCAAGGGCCGGGTCGTCACCCCCGTGACGCGCCGTGTCGTGATCTGGGCATGGTGTCAAGTAACCAAGGATCGGGTCGTCGCTTCCTTAGTGGCGCGCTACATCGGCGCCCGGGTGTAGTGAAAAATGAGCAAGGGTCTTCGCATCAGAGTCGACGGGTGCGAAGGGTAAGGAAGCTAGTCGAACCAACTAGGATCCGTTTAGATAGTTGGAATGTAGGGTCACTTACAGGTAAGTTAAGAGAATTAGTTGATACCGCGACTAGGAGGCGTGTAAATATATTATGCGTTCAAGAGACTAAATGGAAGGGTCAGAAGGCGAAGGAGGTGGACAATACAGGTTTCAAGCTTTGGTACACAGGGACAGTCGCGAATAGAAATGGAGTAGGAGTACCAAAGCGACTGTCCCCTAACTCTTTGCCTTTTCACTCCCACCACACCATTCAATAAAAAGCCTCAAGAATGGTGTGGTGGGAGTGAGAAGACAAGGAGATAGGATTATCTTAGTCAAGCTTGTCGTTGGTGATATGGTCTTGAACGTAATTAGTGCGTATGCCCCCAAGTAGGTCTCGACGAGAGTGCTAAGAGACAGATTCTGGGAAGACTTAGATGGCTTTGGTTAGAGCTATACCTAGTAGTGAGAAGCTTTTTATAGGAGGAGATCTTAATGGGCATGTAGGTACTACAAGCTTTGAGTTTCGAGGCGATTCATGGAGGTTTTGGGTATGGTAGTAGGAATCGGAGGGGGAGGAAGTTACGGACTTTGGCGGTAGCTTTTGACTGATGATAGCCAACACTTTCTTTAGAAAGAGAGAATCTCATCTAGTGACCTTGATGAGCGGACAACATTGTAGCAGATTGACTTTGTCCTCGCAAGAAGAAAGGACAAACGAGCATGCTTGGATTGCAAGGTGATACCAGGGAGTGTGTTGTTTCTCAACATAAGCTTTTGGTGGCGATTTTCGTTTTCAGTGTGCGTGCCGTGAGGGATAAACAAGCTAAGATTGAAAGAACAAAGTGGTGGAAACTGAAAGGGGAGACGTCAGAGGTATTTAGAGAAAGGGTTATTAAAGAGGGCTCTTGGAAGGAAGAAGACGACATAAACAATATGTGGGACAAGATGGCAACCAACATTCGGAAGGTAGCCTCGAGAGGTGTGTGGAGTAACCAAAGGAAGGGGACGCGAGGCTAAAGACACTTGGTGGTGGAACGAGGAAGTCCAAAGGGCTATTAAGGAGAAGAAAGAATGCTATAGACGCTTGTACCATGACAGAGTGTGGACAACATAGAGAAGTACAAGGTGGCAAAGAAGACCGCAAAGCGAAATGTAAGTGTGGCAAAGGGTAGAGCGACGAGGATCTTTATCAACATTTGAGTCTGAAGGAAGGAGAGAAGGACATTTATAGGATGGCTAGGGTTCGTGAGAGAAAGACACGGGACTTCAACCAAGTTAAGTGCATTAAGGATGAAAAGGAGCATCTCTTGGTAAAGGAGGATGAGATCCGACATCGATGGCAAGAGTATTTTGATAAATTGTTCAATGGTGAGAATATGGACACAACCTTTCGGTTGGATGACTCTTTTGATGACACCAATAGGCGCTTTAAAGCGGAGAATCCAAGAATCGAGGTCGAGAGGCGTTGAAAAGGATGAAAGGAGGTAAGGCGATGGGACCGGATGGTATCCCAATCGAGGTGTGGAGATGCCTCGGGGACATATCATGTAGTATGGTTGACCAAGTTGTTCAACCATATTTTTCGATCAAACAAGATGCCCGATGAGTGGAGGAGAAGTATATTGGTACCGATCTACAAGAATAAAGGGATATTCAAAGTTGTACAAATTACCGGGAATTAAGTTGATGAGCCATACTATGAAGCTATGGGAGAGAGTTATCGAGCATCGCTTGAGAGCAATAACGCTGGTCTCTATGAACCAATTTGGTTTCATGCCGGAAGGTCAACCATGGAAGCCATTTTCTTAATAAGACAAGTTATGGAGCGGTATAGGAGAAGAAGAAGGACCTACACATGGTTTTTATTGACTTGGAGAAGGCTTATGATAAAATACCAAGGAATGTTATGTGGTGGGCTTTGGACAAACATAAAGTCCCAACAAAGCACGCTCGGGCTCATTAAGGACATGTACAACAATGTTGTGACTAGAGTTCGAACAAGTGATGGAGACACACGGATGACTTCCCGATTAGGATAGGACTACATCAAGGATCGACTTTGAGCCCTTATTTGTTTGCTTTAGTGATGGATGAGGTCACAAGGGACATACAAGGGACATCCCTTGGTGTATGCTTTTCATGACGACGATGTAGTGCTAGTTGATGAAAGCGGATAGGAGTGAATCGTAAACCGGAGTTATGGCGGGAGACTTTGGAGTTCAAAGGTTTTAGACTTAGTAGAACTAAAAAACCGAGTATATGAGATGTGACTTGCACTACTACTCGGGAGGAGGAAGATGTTAGTTTGGAAGGTCAAGTAGTGCCTAGGATGGATACCTTCGATATATTAGGATCAATGCTACTGAGAGGGATGGAGATATTGATGAAGATGTTAGCCATAGAATCAAAGCAGGGTGGATGAAGTGGCGGCAAGCGTCTGGTGTCCTATGTGACAAAAGGGTACCACAGAAGCTAAAAGGCAAGTTTTATAGGACGGCGATTAGACCTGCTATGTTGTATGGTGCAGAATGTTGGCCTACGAAAAGACGACATATTCAACAGCTAAGTGTCGCGGAAATGCGTATGTTGCGTTGGATTTGCGGGCATACAAGAAGGGATCGAGTTCGGAACGATGATATACGTGAGAGATTAGGGGTAGCGCCAATTGAAGAAAAGCTTGTCCAACACCGGTTGAGATGGTTTGGACATGTGCAAGCTGAGACCTTCAGATGCACCGGTGCGTGTAGTGGAATCCTAAGTCGGGATAGTAACGTGAAGAGAGGCAAGAGGAAGACCGAAGTTGACTTGGGTAGAGGCAATAAAAGGAGACTTGAAAGGATGGAATATACCCAAAGACTTAGCCTTAGATAGGAATGCTTGAAGAAGACTGACTATTCACGTGTTCGAACCTTGATTGTTTCTGTTGGGTTTCAACTCTAGCCTACCCCAACTTGTTTGGGACTTAAAAACTTTTTGTTGTTGTTGTTGTTGTTGTTGTTGTTGTTGTTGTTGTTGTTGTTTGGCTTGTGACCATGCAGTTGCTATAATCGAACTCTGGGTCTGCTTAAAAGTCTAAGCGTCCATTTTGCTCACCCAACATTTGGCGTCAAAAAGTTGCCGTTGAGCACAACAGACAAGCATATAGAAGTGCGGCATGCCGGAGATGCGTCAAAAAGCAAACAAGTGGCAGAGTGAGTGTGGCACGCTGGACTTATGGTTCGCAAGTTTGGGACATAAACCAAACAGGCCCACACATCTACTTCTATCTTTGGAAGCAAATGAATGGTTAGTTCACGGACCCGAGCATGCATAAGCCCACCCTCTCAATCATGCCATAAACTTTGACAGAAAATCATTGCCCGAAAGGACCCCAGTTACTAGACAAGGAATGCAGATCTTTGGTCTAGACCATTTAGGATGATAACCAAGATAAAGCAAGAAGAATCCAGGCACTCTCAAAAGAATGAGACTTTTCAGTTATTATAAAAGATCGCATGCCATTATAAAAGATCGTAATCCCACTGTATTGCTCCTAGAAAAATTCAGCAGTTTTCGGCACCACTACTCTAACTTTTAACGTGTCCTCCATGCCACTTATGAGTTTGGACTCTACTTCAATATCGTCAAACTACGAGTGTGATATAAAGAGCGAAAATTCATTTAATTCGCAAAAAAATATGATTTGATATGATTAATATATTTTGAAAATCATCATTTTTTTTGGAATTAAATGAAAATAAATTTTATATGAAAATTATAGATCTCATTTCGAGATCTACAACTTTCTAGTTTTCATAGTTTTTTCATTTGAAGTTTAGATGCTCAAAAAATTAATAATATATTTAGACTTAAGGGTATCATCATTTTTTCACACCTGCAGCTTGAAATTTAGAGCTCAAATCTGAGATCTAAGTGGCATGGAGGACACGAAAAAGTTAGAGTAGTGGCGCTGAAGACCGCTGAATTTTTCCAGGGGCACATTGGGCATTACGATCTTTTATAATGGCACACAGGGAAAAGTCTCCAAAAGAATTGCCAGCATTGACAACTGTTGAATACCACAACTTATATCTTGGCAGATAGGGGAATATATTAATATATTATATACTATAACAAACGGCATTTACTGTTGTCTGTATCAAGAGACCTGGTCTTCTCTTGTGAGGGCATGATTGTCAGCACAAAGCTCGGCACACATTCCCATGGCACAATCATTGTATACATCCCAAAGCCCATCCTTAAGCATGGCGTCAACAAGTGTGTCATGACCAAAACGAGACCCCTTCCTGCATTTGTAATTAGCAAGCTTATTGTATTAAAGCAGTTGAAATCCACTTCAAACAAGAACATAATATACTTTCACAATAAAACTGGTCACTTCATTAATAGCCTCGCCGCTGGTGAATCGACATATCTTACAAACAAATTTAGAAATTGCAATGCAAATAAGTAAACATGCATGTACCCACCAAATAACTTAAGATTATAATTTGGTTTATGCAGCTCGATATTGGGTGTATCCACCAAATAATAATTGCATACCTAGCTTCAGCAATGTACTTTGGGGCATTGGACATGCTTTCCATGCCACCTGCCACAACAATATCATTGATACCCAATTGAATTGACTGTGCTGCAAACATAGTAGCTGCATATAGGAAAGAAAAGCAAGAGCATGGTCAGGTAATCTCTCACTTCTGTGAACTTTGAGCAGTGTATACAAGGACGGACAGATAAATTCGATTCAAACCTTTCATGCCAGATGCACAGACTTTGTTAACAGTGGTGCAAACAACAGAGTTTGGTATCCCGGCACCCAGAGCAGCTTGCCTTGCGGGAGCTTGTCCCAAATTAGCACTCAAGACATTTCCAAAGTAGACCTCCTGCACGAGGGCTGGATCCACATTTGCTCTTTCCAGAGCAGCTAACAGCCCCAGCCATGGCCATGTCAGTGCTATTGGGGAGAAACAAATATAGCTTGTTCAGAGCTCAGATGTAAATGCAGAGAAGATTCGGATCTCACCTTGAATTGCTATAGAGCCAAGTTTTGTAGCAGGCAAGGAAGACAAGGCACCAAGGAAACCACCCATAGGGGTGCGTGCGACCCCGACAACACATACATCTGCGAGCAAGGAAGAAAAAGTTACTGACTGTAGAACAAATCAGAACCATCTAGTATGCATGCACCTCACAGTATATCTATAGTAATGTGTAAACCGTGCTTATAGTTCCATCTGATGGTACAAACCAAACACACATGAAAAGCACATACTGGCATACTGCACTACCAGTGAATCACTTGTTCCAATTGGAGCTATAACAACAATGATGGCAGTAGATGCTACAACCAAGTACGTGTGTAGCACTCCCTTCTGTGCAACCCGAAAAGGCAAAAACAGAACTTGTGGTAATAATATAAATGCATTTTGCAGTAACTTTTTAGTAGCAACAAACTTTGGAAGACAATGGATTCAATCAAGCAAACGGATCAGGGACTACAAGGACGAGATCAAGAGCATGGAGCAGCTAGAATGCCCTAATGGATGCAGACAGGCACTAGAATTACACGGAAAAGCGACAAATTTCGGCCTTGCAAGCTACAAAAAAACAGAATTCCCAACATATCAGATCGCTGGAAGCGCAATGGCGTGCTCATTGCCCAAAAAATCTATCTTTGTACCTCTCGGCGTCTTGACGTCTGTCTGTTTGAACACAAGAAGAAGAGACGAAAAAATAATACCTCTGGGGGCGATGCCGTCGGAAGCCATGGCCGCCGGTCCGAAGTGCCGAAACCAACCGACCTGCGAATCAGGGGCGGGCCCAGTGAAAATGGTCAGATCCGAATACAAATAGTAGATTGGGAGAGTTCGGGGTGTTTGAATTCTCACAGAGGAACGGAAGGGACGGCATACCTGGAGTATGCTGTCGCCGGCGAAGCGGCCGACGAAGACTGATCGAATGGCGGCGCCGCTAGGAAAAGAAAGGCCGAGAGAGAGAGAGAGAGAGAGTGGGAGAGGTTGAAGCGGAGGAAGAAAAAGGAGGGTTGGTGTTGGTGTGTTTTTTTTTTTTTTTTTTTGACAATAATTGGTGTTGGTGTTGGGTGTTGGCAAACGCAAGCACGCAACGCAACCCCACAGGCAAATCTCCTGAATGCATATTTTTAAAATCGGACTGGCTAGCGCCGGACGTCCCATCCGCAACGCTAGCATCGGACGGTAGCTGTTCAACGAGCGTGTTGAGCTTGCGTTCGAACGTTTCAGCAGTGTGCCCGCGTCAACCGTTGGAACGTATAAAAGAAGACATACAAACACTTTGAGTATGCGTCTCAAATATTTATAAAATCATCCGAAAAACACTTGAAAATCATTGCAAACATATACAATATTTATATAAAACAATTGCAACAGTTGTTCAATGAGCGCGTTGAGCTTGCGAGCGAACGCCCCAACAGTGCGCCCAACAATTGGAACATATAAAAGAAGACACATAAAACACTTGGAATATGCGTCTCAAACACTTGTAAAAAACCTGAAAAACACTTGAAAATCATTGCAAACATATGCAACATTTAGATGAAACAATTACAACAGACGTATGAAACGTCTTAAACGCTTCAATCATACGCTCGCAACATGCAAGTATATGCAACATCAAGATCTACTTTACTGAAAACACTTACAACATATGTCTGATACGAATAAAACATTTGGAACATACTCTCTCCGTCCCAAAATAAGTGTCGCTATGGTAATCGTGCAGGTCTAACTTTTTTAAGTTTCACTAGGTTTGTAGCAAATATTAGCAATATTTGTATCTCTAAACAAATTTATTATAAAAAATAGATTCAACGATCTATCTAATGATAATAATTATATACTATAAATATTAATATTTTCTTGTATATATTTGGTCAAAGTTGAAAGCGTTTGACTCCTCGAGAAACAAGAACAACATTTATTTTGGGACCGAGGGAGTACACTTGAAACATACGTGCATAGCCATTGCAATATGTGTAACATCCTGATATACTTTTGCAACACTAATATAAAATATTTGTAACATACCTATGAAACATATATTTGCAACATGCGCTTTCAGCGTAACATCTCCTTGCTACTTAGGAACGGAGGCTCATTGGTGTGTGGAGTTTGGTGGTGTAGAGCTCGCCGCTCCGGTGAAGAAGGTCATGATAGGTCTAGGAGGAGGGTTGCGCGGCCCCCGGTGAGCTGCTGCGCTGCCCTCGCGATAGGGGCGCGTGCGGTGCCCTTGGCGAGTGGCACTCGTGGTGGAGGCGGCAACAGTGGTGGGATGGGTGCCATGCCCGCGGCGAGGCGCCTCAACGCTGGAGAAGGCTGCGGCGAGCAGCAACCGCGCTAGAGTAGGCAAGCGGTGGGGAACGCCGCAACGGCCGTGAGAGTTGGGAAATAATGTCGCAGTCTTTTTTTAGAAACTATGAAGGAAGGTAGAGACGAGCTGGATTATTGGGCTGGTAGCACATAGCCTAGGAAGCACGGACGTCCGCACCACAACATTTCCGTTTTAAAATAGTCTTACATAGAGCATCTACGTAAGTCTTTCTATTCTATCTAAATTTGGAGAGCCATCTATATAAAAGTCGCTTTCTATATGTTTTCATTCTCTAACCGTTTTTCTATATTTTGTGTACACTTAAGAGAGCCATTTTCGCTATTTATCTTTGGCTAGTGAGAAATCTGAAATAAAGGATGGCTATATTTGGATAACCACTTAGAGAAGTGGTTGAAGAGTAATTTTTCATCAAAATCTTCAATCCTAACAATCAAAAAGGACAATGAGAGTCTCTTGGAGTTGCACTTATGTTAGAAGTATATTTTCTATCGTATAATAAGTAAAGCGTTAAAAGTTATTTTTGGTTTTTTTGCCATGTTGCCTTCCTTTTTCTCTCTTTTCTAAGGGAAAATAGCAACACTGCTCATTTATTTAAGAAGGAAGCAAACCGAATTTTACATAAGTGAATAGTACATAAGAAATTAATGTATTGGTTTTGGGTCATGTTATCTCAGGTCTCTCCTTTCTTGTTAAAAAAAGTAGGAGCACTTAGTGTGTTTGATCTCATATTTTAGGCCATGTGCATTCTAAAGGCATTGTTAGCGGTGTTTTCTATCCTCAACTTTGCACGAGAATCCGTATACAAGGATCTTATAGGGTGTGTCTGGTTGTTTGCATTGGTCTATATCAAGGCTTATGATGTAAAATTATTTTCTTGTTTAGTTGCCCACATAGATCCCTATGCATGTTTACACTATGCCAAGACTGCATTAGCTAGTACTCAAGGTGTTGTCATATACTAAATCCGTTCTAAATTATAGTTCGTTTGACTTTTTTTACCCTAAATTTGATCACTCGTCTTATTCAAAAATTTATGTTAAATTTCACTTCTTTTGTTGTGGCTTGCTTTATTAATAAAAGTTCTTCAAGAATGACTTAAATTTGACTATGTTTGTATACATTTTTTTTGAATAAGACGAGTGGTCAAACTTAGAGTAAAAAAAATCAAATAAATTATAATTTAAAATAGAGGAAGTATTAAACAATGTAGGTTTGCACAAGTACCTCTATATGAACATGAAGGTATCAACAGGCACTACAATACAAAGTAACCAAACATAACTTTACTAGATGCAACCAGTGGCGGAGCTAGAGCAAAATCAAGGAGGGTGCGCTAGCCTTGTGGATGCATAGAATTTTATAGTGTGGGTGCATATATGGTGAAAAATTAAACATAATCACTGTTTTTCTGATTTTTCGTAGGTGCGGCCGCACCCCCTACCATGACTATGGATCCGCCCCTGGATGCAACGTGCATATAGAGAACAATCGATACAACGTGCATATAGAGAACAATCGATATATGCCTACATCTCAATATACATACAGGTATTTTCTCCATTCTAAATTATAAGTCACTTTGACTTTTTTAATAAATTTATTTTACTATATATCTAGATTTATAATAAAATAGATAAATCAAAAAAGTTAAAATAACTTATAATTCAGATACGAGAGTATATTATATATTAGTTGTTCATTCATCGAACCAAGCAAGCATGTGTTCTGATGCACAGGAGTATGTCCTGTCGTCCCGACGTTTCTCGTGTTGAGGGCCGAGGTCGCCGCTGGAATCTGTGTATCTTGTGGCGGGCGGAGAATATATAACTACTGAGGCACCTTTATTAGCTTGGCACATGTGCATGGTGGGCACAAAAGTATTAGTATTTGATTAAATGGACTAATAATCAGATAACAACACTAAACTCCTCTCTTTTGCAAGCTTATATATATATATATATATATATATATATATATATTATTTTCTACTCCCAATAAGTAGTTACTCGCATGTGTATATCTCTAGATTTAGGACGTATATGGCTCGACGAAGTTTACGTAGATGGAGTATATCATCATACTAAACCATCTAGGGTACTATGTATGACAAGTATGTATGTATACTTAGAGTATATGCACTGGTAGAGAACAGAGCTTTACTCCCAGTAGCGAATCCCCTCTAGTCCCGGTTCCCCACCCGGGAGCAAACATCCGGGACTAAAGGGGGTCCTTTAGTCCCGGGTCAGGAACCGGGACTAAAGGAGGACCTCTAGTCCCGGTGGATAACACCAATCAGGACTAAAGGTGCCTCGTGACATGCCACGATGGCCGACACCTTTAGTCCCGGATGGCAATACGAACAGGGACTAAAGGTTTTTTTTTCTTTTTTCTTTTCTTTTCATTTTTTTGTTTTCTTTTCAAAATAGGTTTTCGAAGTCGTATTGTACGCTGCTAATTATACATTTATACGCGCGTATAGTATGTTTCGGTTCAAGCACAATGAACATATTAAATCACACAATCCAAGCATAGAAATATATATATATATATATATATATATATATGCATGCATGCATATGTGTATTTTACATTATATTATTTCATGTGCATATATTACAAAAGATTGCATTACAGTTGTTGTGATATATAACAAGTTTCCTCTCATCCTCTAGCTTGGCCTCCATGGCAGTGTTGGGTCGAAGTAGAACTCGTCCTTGGAATCGATGACCTGCTTATTAAAAAATCCGGCTATAGACTCTTGAATTGCTTTGATTTGGTCTTGCCGTATGACCTTTTCCTCCAACCATCGAGCCTACAGGTTTGAATTAAAGGAAAATAAATTAATATATATATATATATATAAAGACATAGTAATACAATCAATAATAATAATTAAATGAATATATAGTGTATTTTTAACGTACTTTGAGTCTCTCTGTAGGAGTTCTTTGGGAGACCACCTTGATAAACTTGTAAACATAGTAACCACAGTAGTTGTTCCCCTGTTCCTGCCTCAGACACCACTTTACGAGAAAAAGATTTGTCATCCAATCTGGTGATCCAGTGAAAGCTATATGTTTAATTAATAAATATGATGCGATTTAGGAGACTTACTTTCAAAGGGATTACATTCAGTGGCGCTTTGCATTTTCCCATGTGTTGCTTCTCAATAAAGGTTTTCCAAATACTGCCCAATAAAAAATTTGCCACGTC
This sequence comes from Miscanthus lutarioriparius, assembly GCA_904845875.1. Lineage (NCBI taxonomy): Eukaryota > Viridiplantae > Streptophyta > Magnoliopsida > Poales > Poaceae > Miscanthus > Miscanthus lutarioriparius. The sequence goes on from CAJGYO010000755.1 coordinate 55,234, forward strand.
ATCAGATATAGTTAATCATCATGTTTGTGTGTATATATAGTTGCTAGAGATACTGAAATTACCTCTGGATAATATCTATCATATCTTGGTAGTCTTGTTGTGGTTTTCTCATCGAGTCATAGATTATCAAGTGACTTTTCACCAGATCGATGTCCATCAATATCCAGTGATTGCTGCATGTATTTATAAGATATAACACATAACACTCATTAATTAACTAGAATCAACATATGAGTCATTAAGGATGATCGACATTATTAACACTCACTTGAAGTTGTAGGGAAAGAGTATATCCTTCTTGTGGCGTTGGTTCACTAAGAAGTTCATGAGGTTACTCTCTGACTCAGACTTCCAATTAGTCTTTGGAGTAACTGCGTCTTTGAATACTATATGGGGATCAACAAAACCAATTTCATTGCAACCTACCTTTCTGAGCTCTGTCATTATAAATCTACAAATATATAGTACTTGTTAGGATAATTTATATGCATATACACACATATAGATGAGTTTAATAATAGATCGAAAGAATTATTACTTACAGGCAATAGCAGCTAATGATAACTTTGTCCAGAGAGGTCAGGTGGCATAGTTGATGAAATTCTGCAAAGTCAACATACATAACATCATCGCCACGGAACCAATGTTCGCCTCTAATTCTGACACCAACGCAGAAGTCTCCACCGGTAGACGCCTTTGCATGTACCACTTGTTTAAGGTGTACATTTGCGTCCCCAGATCGAGATAAGGCTTGAGGGTTGTATAGACTCGCCTAGTACAATTTTTTTTTCTTCCAAATATCAACCTCTCGCAAGACTCTCAATGTTTCCATCACCAAACATCTGGTAAAGGTCGAGACCGGTCTCATCAATAAATTCACCAAGGTGATCCAAATCGACATCCGGAGGTATGTTTGCTCGATGCATTAATCCTAAATTGAACCATATTCATTACCAACAACCAGCCGGGGACTAATTGGTGCGATTGTTGTCCGAGTTGGGCAACTCCTTTCTCCGCCGCTTCTTTTTCTCGTGTCGCCTCAATTGACTTGGTGAGAGTGCGGTCATAGTCCGTTAACGTTGATTTGGACGGACTTACGAGATTCCCGCTGTTGTTGTTGCTGGTAAGAAGCCACCTTTTTTCTTAGAATATCTAGAGCTACGAAGAAGTACGGTTTCTCCGGGTTTCTCCTTGCTTCTTGATTCTTTTTAAGTTTGTCATAGAATCTGGACATATATTTTTTATATGCATCAGTTCCTTCTTCCTTCTCTTTAGATATTATTTTGGGAATAGCCCTTGGTTTCACGGTGGCTTTCTTTGCCGGCGAGGACTGGTTCTTCGTTTGCGGGGCTGGCCTCTTGCTAGCACTTGGCTTCTTGGTAGGCGGGGGCGGGGGAGGCGTTGGAGACCTCCTTGGAGGTGGCAGCTGCGGCGTTGGAGACCTCCTTGGAGATGGTGTGGATGCAGCCTCGCCTTCCAACACAATGTCATCGTGCAGAGCACTATGATGATCTGGCGATTGAACAATTGGATTTAGGTTGGGGGAGGATCTGCTACAAAAAAAAGGAATGTCATATTATTATGAGCAGATTGTTAATTATTTAAGCCAATATAAATTAATGATGTAGTGTTTTCATCCGCACCTATGGTGAGGTAGTTCAGGAGGAGGTGGAGCCGACATCCCGGGAATGATGATGTAGCGCTTGCGCCATACAATGAATGTCTTCTCTGCTTCTCCTAGAGTCTTCTCGCCATCACCTTCAGGAATATAAAGAGGCAAATCACTAAAACCTTTTTCAGCTTTATCTACCGAGATGGTAGCATATCCTTCTTGGATTATATTCCCATGAATCCTTGGTGTCTTGGTTCGGTCGATAGGATTAACAAGACCGATAGCCACCTTGATTGTGGAATTCCCCTTCGGAATGTGTAGCTCACACAATGTACAAGGTTCGATGGCGTCATCCATGGGAAGCGCAGATCCTGTGTCCCTTGATTTGGTATCTCCGTGGAAGCGCAAATTGCTTTCAACCCGAACAGATTGGCTAATGTTGATTCCTCGGCTCGATGCTCGCTTGCTTGCACTCACCGCTATTTGCACTTGCCTTCGATTTCCTCCCCGCATTCTCGCTTCAAGGGTTTTTTTTCCGCGCCTCGTGCTTCACGCACCGCTTCCTCCAACCTCTGGAGCCGCTATGCCTCTTCTTCCTTCTTTCTCTGGCGGCTTCAGAGGGAAGGTCATCCCGAGGAAATCCATGCTCCCACGAGACACTTCCTTTGCCTCTAGTTCGCCACCATGTTCAATAGTCCCGATGGCGTATGTCACTCATCCTTCTCTCTGTTGCCTGAACGCACCACTAGATAGCTCTCTCGAGCATAAAACAATCTTCTGCCGCTTCTTTGCGCCTTGCACCATAAACGCACTTCCCTCTCTCGGTCCAGTGTTCCCCATGAGCGAAAAAACCATTTCTTTGCACGCGCTCTCCCACTCTGAAAGTGATTCGTGTGTGATACCCTTGGCAAGAAGGTGTGCTTCCATTTTGTTCCACTTCTTAATGGCAGTCGGGTAGCCACCTGATCCCAAGTTATGGTGGTATGTCTTTTGTTGGGTATTACGTTGGTTCTTTATCACCTGACTCACACCCTCTTCCGACGTCTTGTACTGTACAAACTCATCCTAATAGGGCCTCTGCTTTGAGATCGGGCCTGGGACAGTAAAATCTGGTGCTATGTTCTTCTTGACATACGTCGTGTATAGGTGTTTCTTCCAAGTCTGAAACTAGGTGGCCATCTTCTTCATTGCCCAATCCCTAACTCGCTCCTTCAATTCATCACCATCTATTATATCATCATAATCATCTGTTTGGAGCGTGAAATGTACCAAGACATCTTTCCAAATTAACGTCTTGTCATGATCGGAGACAAAACTGATATGAGGAGCATTGGTCTTCTTCTTCCATTCGTGGGTACTGATCAGGAGCCGGTCTCATACAAGGTAACCACAGTGGTGCACGAATTTCGTTTTATTTGGCCCCCCCCGGTTCGCCTGTATCCACATTGAACTCCGAGATGATGAAGCGGCCCTCCAATGGCTTTTTGGGACCTCAAACATTTTTACTCTTCGTTGTAGTTGTTGATGTCGATCCAGAGGGCTACAAAACATAAACATTATTTTTAATGTCATGAGCACACATAAGACATACGATAATTATATAGCTAATAATAAAAAATATATACTTGGCCAATATGTTGTTGCTCATTTTGTTCAAGAGCTAAGTACTGACTCCCGTCATCTGCATCCTCTTGCACGTTATTTTTAGCACCATCATCGCCGGCAACTTGAGTGCCAGTGTTGATCAAATTCATCATCAACTCCTCCTCATCCATGTTTCTCGAATTCGGCTATCTAGCTTCAAAAACAAAACCAATATATAGTACGTCAAATCTTTGCTTACATGCGTAAAATCTACGAACAATATGCATTATTAAATCTTGCCCCTCGGTCACGGACGCAATTCTAGGGCGGCGGTGTTCACAGATAAACCCTAAACCCTAAACAAGTAGGTTTTGATGGGTGAAGGTTGGTTTGTATGATAAGAAGAATCAGAAGTTTAGTAGGTTTTTTTGGCGGTCCCTTTGAAACAAAAAGGGGGGTGTCGCCACGCATTAGGTTTTATTAAATGCGAAAATAGCGAGCCTCGCCTGAAAGAAAGGGGGCATCGTTGCGCGTCAAGTTTCTGAGAACAATAAACGATGAGCCTCGCCTAAAAGAAAAGGGGGGCGTTGCTGCAAACCAAAGTGACAACAAAATCGCACTACATCCTGACTCGTCGAGTAAATAGCTCCAAATAATGTTTACAATGATTGGAACCCTCGAAGAGGTTCACAACAACACGCCAAAAATGATCGAACAAGGGCAGCGGAACCGGCCTAAACCCTAGGGCGAACAAGGGCGGCGATGCTTCGCCGTATAAACCCTAAACCCTAGGGCGAACGAGGGCGGCGGTGCTCCGCCGTATAAACCCTAAACCCTAGGGCGAACGAGGGCGGCGGTGCTCCGCCATATACATAGAAACGCATGGCGCTTATAGATGGCGCGTATACACTGGAATCTTTTTCTGTTCCTTTGGCGCTTTCTTTCTTATAATAGTTAGCGCGACAGAGAATAATGCCCGTCTGAACGCCGTGTGCGACGTGCCATGAAAATTAGTTAAGTATACGTTTGGATTTGTGATCGATACACACATTTGTTGACGTACGTACGTATGCAAACCAAAGTGACAACCAAAGTTTCAGTAGCTACTGTATCGAGCCATGAGTGAACTTGCCTAAAACAGTGTGTTTCATGCATGGAGATGGAATAAGGCGGATCCGAGCAAGCACAGCGTGCTCCTCATCATCGATCTGTTGGTCACGGTGTAGCCTGGAGATGGAACGGAGCAAGCAGCGATACCTTAGGAATGGAGGAGAGAGGAACAACAGATACCTTGGCGGCCTCGTCGTCGCTACTGTGTCAACGCGGTGAGGGTACGACGGTACCGGTGTGGCTGCTGCTGGTCTGGGGGGCGGCCGGGCAACAATGGCGCCTGTGAGGGAGGTCGTCGGGCTGTGTGGTGGGGGAAAGCGGATGCTGGCGCGGTGGTGGTGGCGACGACCGACGTCGTGGGGTGGCGCGCGTCCTCGGTGTGGCGGGCCGAGTGGCGTGGGCGCAGGGGAGAGGAATCGGCGAAGAACGCAAGGAAGAAGATGGCGGTGGTATATATGTTACACCGCCTTTACCCCGGTGCCATCCACCCACCGAGTAACGTTATTACTCCGGGCGTGTTACCAACCGGGAGTAAAGAGAATTCTCTTTACTCCCGGTTTGTAACATGCACCGGGAGTAAAGGTTTACCTTTACTCCCGGTTGGTAATAAGCACCGGGAGTAAATGTTTTTTTGGCGGGCCACGAAACTGCAGCCCACCTTTACTCCCGAGTGGGCTTCCAACCCGGGAGTAAAGGTGGGCTGCAGTTTCGTTTCCCACGTGTTTTAAGCAAAATTTTTTAATGGAAATGCAATAGTCTTGTTAAATACATAGTAAATTAAATAAAAGGCATAAAATTATTTTGTTAAAAATATGGATTTTCTTTTTCTTTATTGCACATAGGAAAAATCTATAACCTAACTTTTTTTTGTTACAATTATAAAACATAATGTAACTAATATTTATTATTTCGTTAATGCAAAAATGTAGTGTTTAATTAAAATTATTAAAACTATTGGTTTTGGACAGGAAATTTGTTTTCACATCATTTTAACGTTAATATTTTAATTTTTCATCACTCAATATCCTAATTTACCTTTTTGAGAGAGAAATCCCACCAAATTAAACATTGATTTAATTTGAAACATGACATAATAAATATCTGAATTCACAATTATTACATAATATCTCAAACACACACTACATTAAATCACTATATCATCAAGTGGGCACAGCAGTGAACTTTTTCTTTACGTATGTCCCTTGGTTATGATCGCGTCGTAACCATGGTGTGTCCTCATCATTTACCAAGATGCTAGGGTCTTTGTTCACTTTGAAGGACGGAATTCGGTCATCCTTTTCATAATCTTCTGACATGTCCGACTTGTCCTCAATTCCCACGATGACTCTTTTCCCTGAAAGAACTATGTGGCACTTTGGCTCTTTGGTTGAGTCATTATCGTTTTTCCCTCTTTTTGGTTTGGTAGACATATCATTGACATAGAACACCTGATTCACATCCTTGGCAAGGACGAATGGTTCGTCTTTGTACCCAATATTACTAAGGTCTCTGTTGTCATTCCATACTCGTTGTTCATCGTTACCACCGCCTTCGGTCACCTTGACCCATTGGCACTTGAACAATGGGATCTTCAAAGTAGGTGCATATTCTAGTTCCCATATTTCATCTATGCGTCCATAATATGTCTGCTTATTCCCATTCGGGTCTGTGGCATCTATGCGGACACCACTGTTTTGGTTGGTACTCCTTTTATCTTGGGCTACTATGTAGAATATGTTCCCATTTATCTTGTACCCTTTGTATGTGACGATATGCCATGATGGTTGCATAGCAAATAAATACAGTTGCTCATGGATGCTCTCATCACCTTGACATTTTTTTCGCAACCAACCGCCAAAAGTTTCCATGTGCTTACGCGTAATCCAAGCTTCAGTCTTCCCTAGAAACTCGGATCGTAAGGGATCCTTGTGTGTCTCAATATACAGATCTACCAAAGAGGAGTTCTGTAGAACTGTGTAGTACGCTTTATTGAAATAATCATCATCCGTACCAATATATGTTTTCCTCCCTAGTGTCCCCTTTCCGCTTAGTCTCCCCTCATGTCTCGATTCAGGAACACCAATCGAGTCACGGTCGGGAATAAAGTCAACACAGAACTCAATGACCTCTTCTGTTCCATAGCCCTTGGCGATGCTTTCTTCTGGGTGAGCACGGTTGTGAACATATTTCTTCAGGACTCCCATGAATCTCTCTAAGGGGAACATGTTGTGTAGGAACACAGGACCGAGAATGAAAATCTCCTTGACTAGGTGAACTAGGAGGTGTGTCATGATATCAAAGAAGGAAGGAGGGAACACCAACTCAAAGCTGATGAGACATTGAACCACATCATTCTATAGTTTAGCTAGATCAGTTGGATCAATTGCCTTCTGAGAAATTGCATTGAGGAAGGCACATAGCTTCACGGTGGCTAGACGTACATTTGGAGGTAGAATTCCTCTTAATGCAACTGGAAGTAATTACGTCATGAGAACATGACAGTCATGGGACTTTAAGTTACAGAATTTCTTCTCTGCCACATTTATAATACCCTTTATATTCGAGGAGAATCCAGATGGTACCTTGATGTTGTTTAAGCATTCAAACATGATTTCCTTCTCCTCTTTCTTAGAGTGTAGCTAGCAGGACGTAAGTAATGGCGTCCATCATCTATCTTCTCTGGATGCAGGTCCTGTCGTGCTTCAAATGTGTCCTTAGGCTTTCCATACACACCCATGAAGCCTAGCAGGTTCACACAAAGATTCTTCGTCAGGTGCATCACGTCGATCGAGCTGCGGACCTCTAGGACTTGCCAATAGGGTAGGTCCCAAAATATGGACTTCTTCTTCCACATGGGTGCGTGACCGTTAGCGTCATTCGGAACAGGTTGGCTTCCATGTCCTTTTCCAAAGACGACTTTCACATCATTGACCATATCGAGTACATCCTCACCGGTTCGGTTGCGAGGCTTGGTCGTGGTCCGCCTTCCCTTTAAAATGCTTGCCTTTTTTTTCTTACGGGTGATTTGCGGGAAGAAATCGACGATGGCCAAGGTACGCGACCTTTCAACATTTTTTTCAAGAATACACCTTTAATATCACCAAGCAAAGGTGTGCATGCATTATATCCCTTGTTTGACTGTCTCCGAAGATTACTTAGAGCAGGCCAATCATTGATTGTTACGAACAACAATGCTCGCAGATCAAAGTGTTCCTGTTTATACTCATCCCACACACGCATACACCTTCTTTATTCCACAAAATGAGAAGTTCATCAATAAGTGGTCTCGTGTACACATCGATGTCATTGCTGAGTTGCTTTGGGCCTTGGATGAGCACTGGCATCATAATGAACTTCCGCTTCATGCATAACCAAGGAAGAATGTTGTAGATACTTAAAGTAATGTGCCAAGTGCTATGACTACTGCTCGCTCTCCAAAAGGATTGATACCATCTGTACTTAAAGCAAACCTTAAGTTTCTTGCGCCATTTGCAAACTCGGGAATTCTCTCGTCGATTGCTTTCCACCGGGACCCATCGCCAGGTGTCTCAACATATTGTCTACCTTACGGTCTTCTTTGTGCCATCGCAACAATTTTGCATGTTCTTTGTTTTTGAACAGACGTTTCAAGCATGGTATTATAGGAGCATACCACATAACCTTGGCAGGGATTTTCTTCCTCGGACGTTCGCCCTCAACATCACCAGGGTCATCTCGCCTGATCTTATACCGCGATGCATGGCATACCGGGCATGCATCCAATTTCTCGTACTCTTTGCCATGGTACATGATGCAGTCATTAGGACATGCATGTATCTTCTCGATTTCTAGCCCCATAGGACAGACAACTTGTTTTGCTTCGTAGGTAGTGGCGGGCAATTCATTGTCCTTCGGAAGCATCTTCTTTTGGATTTTTAGTAAGTCTCCAAATCCCTTTTCAGATACACCATTCTTTGCCTTCCATTGCAAAGCAAATTTAGTGTGGTTCCCAACTTTTTCGCCTCGCATCACAAGTTGGGTACAACAATTTGTTGTGATCTTCTAGCATCCGCTTTCGAACTTGATCTTCTCCTTTTCACTTTCACATTCTCTTTGTGCGTCATGAATGACCCGACAAAGATCATCAAGCAGCTCATCTTTCGTGGCTACTTCTTCTTCACTTCTCCCATTGCAAAGATCATTGAAGCACGCACCATCGGGAATAATATCATTGTCGTCCCATTGTTCTTCTTCACCTTCTTCCATTACAATGCCGGTTTCTCCGTGTTTCGTCCAACAAATATAGTTTGGCATGAAACCCGACTTGAACAAGTGTGAATGAAGAGTACTTGAGCAAGGATATTCCACCGTATTCTTACATATGGCACATGGGCAGCATATGAAACCGTCGCGTTTGTTTGCCTTGGCCGCACGACGTAACAAAGAATGCACGCCGTCAATGAACTCTTGGGAGCGGCGATCAACATTGTACATCCAATGCTTGGCTCATCTCGCATTACATGACATAAATACCATATTAAAACCTAGATCATAATTAATTATTTATACAACATGTGTGCCACCACAAAAGGTACAAATTTATGAAAGCATCGCTACAATGTAGACAATCCCAACTACCACTAAAAGAACTAAAGCTAAAATACATTTCAGGAGCACAAGGATTTCACGACCAATCTCAACTAAAATAGACAGATCCCCCGATTGTGCAACATCTTTGGGCTTCTTCGGTTGGATCATCGCCTCATTAGCCGCAGATTCTGTTGTCACAGCAAGATATTTTTGCACGAAGTTCAACGTACTTTTCCTCCCAAAGAGAAGCCTGAACATCGCCCACCGCCATCCCACTGAAATTAAACAAAAAAATTAGAACTTTAATCACAACCATCATGAAAATAGGTATAAACTAACCATAATCATTAAATACGATAAAATAACTCACATTGCGATCCAGACACTTGTAGAAGATACGATCCTTGTTGGGACCCTCCTTCACTCGGTACTCCATCACAATCTTCGTCTCATCACGACACTTGCCGCATGGAATGAGAGGGAGGCCCGGCCTAAGTCGCTTTGGAAACCCATGAGAGACCGAGGACCCGTAAGCAGTTGCCATCTACTCTCTATACTCATTTTTTAATACACTATAAATTTCTCATTTTATAAACAAATAAAATTAAGAAACTATAAAATTATCTATATCTCAAAAACATATTTTAATAAATAACCATCCGTACTAGTTGACCTTGCTTACGTGATCATCTCGGCGAGCATTTCTCCACCGGATGACACCGTACTTGGTCAAGGAAGAGCTCCGATTCTACGAGGAAGGGAACATGCTCGCCGAGATGAACACGGTCCGTAAGTTCAACTAGCTACTTTAACCTTCTTTCATGTAAATATGCAAGCTTGAAGTGATTTTGAGCTCAAATTGCTTACAAATGAAAAAAACCACAATAAAGAACCATATATATATAGTGAACAAAATGAGATAAGACAATGGTGAAAAATGAGAGTATGAGATTGGTAACCTTTACAACTGAAGAATCGACGGAGGAATCGAAGAATGGATGGAGGAACAATGGAGGGAGGGAGGAAGCAAGAACACTAGTGCAGTGAGCTTCAAAATGTGCTGAGCTCGGGCTCGGGGAGGAAGAAGGAGACGACCAGGAATATAAAGGGGATTTTAGTCCCGGTTGGTGGATCCAACCGGGACTAAAGGTAATCTTTTCAACCCCGGCGCAGCCACGACCGAGGAGTAGACCTTTACTCCCGGTTGGAGCCACCAACCGGTAGTAAAAGTATACCTTTAGTCCCGGTTGGTGGCTCCAACCAGGACTAAAAGGTCCTCTCACCACACCTGGCCTTGAGAGCGTTAAGCGAGGATTTTAGTCCCGGTTGGAGCCACCAACCGGGACTAAAGGTATCTCTAGTCCCGGGCGTAAAAAATGCCGGGACTAGAGCCCATTTTGGATGAGGATCAAAGGTTTGTTCTCTACTAGTGATGGTTATACTTATTTTATATGCTACTATCATAGTATTATATAATATATTAAAAAATATGCGCTCTTTTGAAAAAAAATTCACATAGTAAAGATCTGGAGTATCTTAATATTAGTATGTCAACATACTTAAACTGATAAATGAGTATGTACACATACACAACGTGATTTATTGATTATGAAAGAGTATATAAAATGCACTATATATATATATATATATATATATATATATATATATATATATATATATATATATATATATATATATATGTGTGTGTGTGTGTGTATGTGTGTGTGGACATGGAGGAGGTGAAGGACCACACAAGTAGTACTCGTGCACTAACTGTAACATGTTTGTTAGAAAGTACGGACTATACCTCGCAAAAGTGCTCCTCAATCAAGCTATTATATATTACATAAAGAATGATGATAGAACGCTTAATTCCATCTTATGTGCATGTAGGACATATATATACCATGATGAACGACTTGGATGAACCTAGTTACCTAGCTAGAGATTATGGGAACATGGGATCATATATATATATATATATATATATATATATATATATATATATATATATATATATATATATATATATATATATATATATATCTCCATAAGAATGAACGTTAGTATGTTGAATGACCGAAATGTTTCAGCTTGACCAAAGTTTTGGACGACAGCCGCCATTTATCAATTATTTTTTTTAGAAAGAACGGGAAAAGCTTTTCCGTGATTTCTATTAGAAGAAAGAAAAAATGCACGTGTCCACCTAGTTTTTTGAGTGGAAACTAAACCCAAAAATCATACAATTAAGGAGAGTGCTCCAGTCATCGTACACAACAACAATCGAGCAACTATCAAAACTCACGCCACTACTTGTTCCAACTTGCTCGAATGGATCCAGCTGGTGGCTTGTACTTGAGTAACATGGATGCACGTACGCTGCCCATGCCCTTGACCCTGTCCCTCGTCTCTCTCTCCTAGACTTGCTAGCTAGTACTTACTACAAAGACAGTTTTTTTAGTCAATCTAAACAGTTAATAAGGAGGTCGAGTTCATGTACTGTCAGATGGAATCTCTGCCACGAAGCTAATTTTTATTAGGCCGATCAAAGTACACTTCTTAGGAAAACTATTGCAGCTAGGGCCTTGTTTAGATCGTATCAAAATTTCAAAGTTTTTTCACTCTCTCTTCATCACATCAATTTTTGGACGTATGTATGGAGCATTAAATGTAGGTAAAAAATAACTAATTACATAGTTTATTTGTAAATCACGAGACGAATCTTTTGAGTCTAATTAGTCCATAATCAGACAAAGTTTGTCAAATACAAACAAAATGTGCTACATATCTAGATTGTAAAAATTTACAATCTCAACGAGGCCTAGCTAGTATATGCCTGGCGACATTAGCCGCCACTAACTTGCATTGTGTACGAACAATGTGACCGACGGCTGGCGGCGCAGCCATGCATATATCTCGCTTTATACGCGCACGCGCGTATATTCTCTTTGCATGCAGCTGGAGGCACTCCACTCCAACGACAACCACTGGCTTTAGTTTCGCCATTTAGCCTACAGACCTTGTCTGCTCCAAATTAATGACGGCACTAGCCCTAAGTACACTCTAAAAGCCACCAGAGGCAGCCGCCATTGCCTTATATATTCTAGCTAGCTAGCTCAAATTATAATTCGGTTGGCTTCTCTACTAGTTACATAATTTTTGCTATATATTCACTACGGGAGAACGCAGATTTGTCGAGTGCCAACGAAGCCACTCTTTGCCGAGTGCCGGACTGGGTGGCACTCGGCAAAGTCTAGCACTTGGCAAAGAGTGGCCGAGTGCCACAAAGTGCCCGGCACTCAGCAAAGGGCGACACTCGGCAAAAGCCCTCTTTGCCGAGTGCAACACTCGGCAAAGAGTGGCACTCGGCAAAAAAATGGCACTTGATGGCCGAGCCCGCCCACGCCGTCAAATTTAAAAAAAAATTCTTTGTCGAGTGCGGCCCTGCACTCGGTAAAGAAAGGCCCTCTTTGCCGAGTGCCAGGGCCGGCACTCGGCAAAATATTTTTTTTTGGTTTTTTTGACCCATTTTTTTATGAGGCCTTCCCACATTATTTAAAACTCCATGTTCAAATTTGGGACAATTTTGACTTTTTTTTTGCTATATTTTGTTAGTTTTTTTTGTTTCGTTGAAGTTTATTGAATATTTCAAATTTGAACTACAGGTGCATGGAATAATCGAATTTGGTCGTTCAAAAAATGATATTCATGATATTTGGTGTATGTTGAGGCCGTATCCAGGAACTCACATGAAATTTCGAGCATCTTGTTGACGTAACATGACGAGGTACCTACGGGAAAAGTGTATTTAAATTATATAAAATCCGAACGAAGTTCGAAAATGACGAAACTTGTTGGGGCGTCGTGTTATCGCATGTAGAGTCTATGGTAAAAAATTGAGAAGGTTTCGAGCAAGTTGCGATGTCGGATGCCTAAAACCCAGACATCTCCACATGATCCGCCACACATGAACCCACGCAAGGCCGCGCCGCCCCTCACCCCGCCCCTCCCCCCTGTGGCCACCGGCCACGGATCCTGGTGTTCTTGCCCAGTGGCCGCCCCGCCGCCCGCCCCGCCCGGCCGCCCATGCCGGCCTCCGCGCCGCCCCCTTCCCCGCTCGGCCCGCCACGGTTCTGAGCCACCCCCGCTGCTCGGTGCCTTGTTGGCCATGGCCAGCGGCCTGCCCCGCCCACGCCGAGCCCAAGGCGTGACCCATGAGCCGAGCCGCTGTGACCTGGAGGAAGGATGAAGAAGGTAGCAGGAAGAAGAAGGAGGAAGAAGAAGGAGGAAGAAAAAGGAAGAAGAAGGAAGAAGAAGGAAGGAAGAAAAAGGAGGAGGAAGAAGGAGAAGAAGGAAGAAGAAGAAGGAAGAAAAAGGAGGAGGAAGAAGGAGAAGAAAAATGAAGAAGAAGGAGGAGAAAGGGAGAGGGGGAGGAAGCCGAGGTGGAGGGGACGAACGTTCGTCCACGTCGTCCATGCCATTCGTCCATGTCATCCATGCTGTTCGTCCACGCCGTCATCCCTGCCCTCGCTGAGGAGAAGGTAAAGCCGCAGGGTTGTCGGCCATCACGCCGTTTATGTCGTTGATGGCCTTCGTGCCGGGTTTGTGGTTGTGTTGGCCATCGTGCCCCAAATGTGGACGCCGCCATCGTGCCGATTTTTTTTTTCTTGAGTTTTGGAAACCTCCCGTGCAGGGAGTTCTCGCCAAAATTTTTAACTTTTAGTGATGTTTTTCTTCTTTTGCAGAGCAGGACCTATCGGAGGGGACCCGGAGCACCTCGGCGACCCTGATCGTCTTTGTTGGCGTTGCGGTCCTGCCTGCACAACGCCGACTCACCACTATGCCGCTAGCCTGTCTCCACCGCCACCCTAGGTATAATTGAGCTCTCTTCCTTACCATTGTAGTACGTAGATTGGTGTAGCCCAGTTAGGCGTCTCCCGTCTGAAACAGATACGATTGGAGGTATGCAGATCTCTGCATATCTATGACCGTATCTGTTTTGGATTGTCCATATTTTTTGGACAGCCCGCGGATGCATAGATGGGTTAGTTTCCATGTTCTGCTCGGATCCGAGACGGAGTTTCAGCACCACCTCACTATTGTTCTCCGGATACACACTCTCCCTTCCAGGACGTGTATCGGGAGAACAGCGGGGAGGTGCTGCCGAAATTCTATCTCGGATCGGAGTAGAGCATGGAAACTAACCTCATCTACGCATCCGCGGGTGGGATTAGGACCTATCCTCACCTATTAGACAGTAGGCACGCCGTGCAGATGCAACTGATGGTTATATTACTCCGTTATGTGTATATGCTAGAGGATGGATAATCGTAAGTGGATGTACATGGGACGCCCAAGTTAAGCTCAAATCACCCGTGAATGGATGGATAAGACCGAGAAATTCTTGGACCATGCATTTAAGGCAGCTAAGGGAGCGAGGGACACATTCTGTCCCTGCAGCCAATGTGAAAACAAGAAAAGAAAAACAAGGGAAGTCATGGTGCATCATCTTTGCAAATATGGATTTATGCCAAACTATACCCGGTGGGTGTCCCATGGTGAAGCCTATCGTCCTAGAGAGGAGGCCGTGAGACGACGCTTGGAGGCATTTGACGGTGATGGCGGGGTACCAGGATGGTTAGGTGACTATGAGGATGCGACGTTTGCTGAAAGGCCTATGGAGGACGAGCAAGAGGATGAGGAGGAGGAGCCAGAGCCAAGCGCTAAGGCATTCTTGGCCATGTTGGATTCGGCACAGAAGGTCCTACATGAGAAGACAACGGTTTCTCAATTGGATGCCATTGGCCGCCTACTGGGGTTGAAGTCCCAGCACAACATGACTCGAGCCTGCTTCGATGCTATGATGGCAATTATTGGGGGGCTGCTTCCAGAGGGTCATCATCTGCCGAGCAGCTTGTACGAGTCAACGAGACTCCTTCGGGCACTGAAGATGTCGTATGAGCAGATACATTGTTGTCCGAAGGGGTGCGTCCTATTTAGGGAAGAACACAAGGATGCAAAGTACTGTCCAAAGTGTAAATCCTCTAGGTATATGGAGGTAGACAAAGGTGATGGAAAGAAGTTGTAGAATGAGGACATCCCCATGAAAGTCCTAAGACACCTTCCGATCATACCGAGGCTCCAATGGCTATTCATGTCCGAGGAGTCCGCGAAACAGATGACATGACACAAGAATGGCGTTCGATACAATCCTGACAAGATGGTACATCCAGCAGATGGTGAAGCATGGAAAAGCTTTAATGGCAACCATCGTGGCAAAGATGAAGAGGCCCGTAATGTACGTGTTGCGCTGGCAACACATATGGATTGAGCGGCTTCTTCTGTCGATGGTTCGAGGCTACGTCCCTGAGCATGTCTGGAAGGTGCTGGCAGAGCTGAGCTTTTTCTTCCACCAGCTTTGTGCCAAGGAGATATCTCTGAAAGTGGTTGAGGAGTTGGAAAAACGGCACCCGAGTTGCTCTGTAAGTTGGAGAAGATCTTTCCACCTGACTTTTTCTTGTCGATGCAGCATTTGATTTTGCACCTCCTGAACGAGGTACGAATGGGGGGCCCGTGCAGAACCATTGGTGCTATCCAATCGAGAGATGTCTAAAGACTGTTCGCCAGAAATGTGGAAACAAAGGCAGGATTGAGGCTTCCATAGCAGAGGCATTCATTCGTGAGGAGGTGTCAAACTTCACAACATTGTACTATAGTGAGAAGCTTCCTAGCGTGCATAACCCACCCCCTCGTTACAACGAGGACAAAAATGAATCGACCCTCAACCTATTCAAAGGGCAACGCGGGAGATCAAGTGGAGCGGCCAAAAAGAGGCTGACCAATGAAGAGTGGCACAAGATCATGCTCTACATGTTGACTAACCTTGACGAAGTCGACAAGTATCAGGGGTAAGTTCTCAACAAACTTGTTACATACTCCGTAAATTTTCTGCATCCAACAACCTTGTTGCTTGTCGGTGCAGGGAATTTTTTGATCAATACTGGCATCTTTCAAGGCCACCTTCTGACCATGAACGAGAGACCCTTCTTCAACATGGTTCGCCTGATTTCATTACATGGTTCCAAAGAAAGGTACCTTCTGACCAACTTAGGTCGTTTCAATTTTGGCGTTTCTAGTTGCCTAATTTCATTTCTCTCCTGCTTGAGCTTGCAGTGCCAAAGTGATTTGTCTATAAGTGTCGAATTACGACAAGTGGCTAGAGGCTTTGACTATAAGGTCTCATCATTTAACGCTTATGACATGAATAGATATCGCTTTCACACAACAAGCTACGAGAAGAGTCGGCCCAATCCAAGGACCACCAATACCGGAGTATTTACGCTCGGAGTAGTTACGCCCGGCGAGGAGCAGGAGGACTATTATGGCACAGTTGAAGAAATATACGAGCTCGAATTCCATTGTGAAAAAGCACCTAAGCCAGTCATATTCAAATGCCAGTGGTTTGATCCTGCAGTATCGAAAAAGTCCCCTAAATTTGGGATAGTCGAAACTAGACAGGATTCCTTCTATCCAGGAGATGATGTCTATATTGTGGCTCAACAAGCCAGGCAAGTTTATTATTGTCCATATGCTTGCAAAACCGACCCACGTCTTCAGGGTTGGTATATTGTGCACAAGGTATCACCACATGGTAAATGTCCTCCCCCAAACGATGATGATTACAACTTGAACCCACCCACACATGATGGGGAGTTCTATCAACAAGACGAGGGGCTACCAGGGATGCTTGAGATAGACTTAACCGGAGAGATTGAAATGGAAGTAGACGAGGAATGGGTTGTTGACGAGGAAGCTACAGATCTCTTGATAGTGATGACGATACCTATCGTCTAGATAATCCCGATCATGAAGAATATTAGAAATACATGTAATACTATGTTATTTTGTAATTACATTTTCTTTATTTTGCATCCCTTGCTAAGTACTTCTCATTTATCTATACTAATACTGGTTTATTCTTTTTAATTGCAGGTGATGGGGCCCACTAGGAGGTGTCAGTCAACTTACTCGAGACCGAGGGACACGCCACCGGCTGAGGACACGGAGGCGGAGACGTCAGAGAGGCAGAGGAGGTCGAGGGGCAGGGCCAAGCGGGAGCCGTCGACTGACCACGACCTTGGCTCCTCGGGCACTTCTAGGGACGACGACGTCCCTCTGCCCACAGTGGGCGAGGATGCGGGTCCGCAGATGTACGACGACGCCATTCCGCACACGTCTAAGGAGGGGGTTCCGCACACGTTCGAGGAGGGGGAGGGGGTTCGACTTCCTCTTCAGCCTCGAAACCCTACTTGCAAGGAACCAGCCAGCTCCCAAAGTGACCGATTGCACCCAAGCGCCGCCCACTGATTGCACCCGAGGGGGATAAGTAAGTAACTTCATATGTTCTTCATTTGATATGTTGAAAAATCATAATAAGAGCTAATGTCAATGGGATCACTTGTGCAGGAACTGGATGCTTGTGGATGAGGGGGTCCCGGCTCGCAATGTCAATGGGATAATAGGACTTCTGTGCAGGGAACACTTCCCTGGCCTGGTGTGGACGTCAGAGGATGAGGACCCAGAGGTACCCTCGTTCGACCACTACGCCCTCGTCGCCACCGATGCTCCGCACAGAAACTTGGTGGATCGGGTGATTTTGGAGTTGTGGGTAAGCCTCAATTCATTGCATTCATTGGACATTCTTCAAATAAAATAATGGATACCTCGTGTCTTTATGCAGGACTTCTTCAGATGCCAGCCGGGCCAGGAGGCAAGGGCGTATCAGGTGGCTTACGCTTTCTGTAAAAGGCGTGTCTCGGACTTGTATTACGAGGCCCGCCTCCAGGCGCATGTTGACTACAACACCACCTACCGTAAGAGAAGAATCAACAAAACACAGGCGAGGAGACAGACAGAGATTCTGACAAGGAAGCAGTACCTACAGGTAAATAGAAAACATCTCCTGTTAATTTATTTTGAGATTAACTATGCCTAATTTGATCTTCTGATGGCTTGTAGGCGATTCCAAGCTGGTGCACCACCCACCCTGATTGCTGGGCTGCTATAGTGGACAAATAGCTAGACGCGGACTGGCCGAAGGAGCACCAGGAGAAAAGCGACCAGCGAGCGCTGATGCCAGGTGCCCCTCACCATCAGGGCAGCGCCAGCCTCAGCAAGTATGCAAAGACATATGTAAGTCTGCACCATTTGTCTAATCTAACCGCACTCAATTCTGCATGATTTCTAACCACATGTTGTTGTCTTTCTCGTAGTCGGCGGCGCACGGTGGCCAGCCAATTGGCCAACTCACGACGTATGCTCTGGCCCACATGGGCCCGGTAAGGTCCAACATCGAGTACAACCCGGATGCGGGCCCAGAGGCATACACCAACTCCAGCGTCCACACGCGCCTCACTTCTTACGCGGAGGCGACAAGGTAAGTCCACGAGCCGGCCTACGATCCGAGGACCGAGGAGCGCCTTGATCCTAAGATCGTGATGCAGGTGGGGGAAGGCAAGAAGCATGGGCGGTTCTGGCTTGGCGATGGCGTCCTCAACACGGGCTCTACTCCTCCTCTGAACCGCCTCCGAGCAGCGAGCACGAGCTCTAGCGTGCCCATAAGCCAACGGCCGACAATGGTGGCGGCACTCCAGGTAAGTATTCCAGTTTCATTCGTCGTTCTTTGACTTTTATGTTCCTTAGCTCTGCAATATTGAAACATTGGGGTCAAATGTTGCAGGCCGAGCTGCAGCAACTTCGGGCCCAGCAGGAGGCCTAGGAAGCTGAGCGGGCGGCTGAGCGGGCCGAGTGGGAGGCCGAGCGTCAGAGGCTACAAGCTGTTGAGGCCCAGCAAGAAGGTTTGCTCAGGTTCATGCAACAATTTGGGGAGCAACAAGGTTGGCAGATCCCACTACACCTGCTTGCACCACAGCCACCACCACAGTCTACTCCGGTGAGTATGTTTTACTTTCTGTGCTCATGCTTAGTGTCAAACCTAGAGATGGCCTTCGTGTCGGATTTGTTGATGTGTGGGCCTTCGTGCCGGAAATGTGGTTGTCGGCCTTCGTGCCGACGTTTTTCTTGCATGTTTTGGAAACGTCCCCGGGAAGGGGAGGTGCTGCCGAAATTTTCAACTTTTCTTTAAACTCCTTACATTTTTATCTTGTCACTCACGTGCAATATTTTCTTTTTTGTGTAGCAAACATCGGGGGCGGCGTCGAACCAGGTCGGAGGGTCGCTGGCATCGCAAGTCGGGCCATCCGCACCCGGACCGTCGCCGGTATCGCACGCTGGGGCGCAGTCGCCGTGAGCCGCTTGCGGAGTAGTTTCTATGTATCGAACTTGTGAACTCGTGGACTATGAACTTGTGGTTTGTAATAAATTGTGGATTTCGGACAAATTTGGTCGTTTGTAATATATAAATGTGGTTTGTAATTTATTGCTGTTGAATTGTGGTTTCTATTATATATATATATGCATTGTTGTTTAAATGGAAAAGCAAAAAACAAAAAAAAGAAATTTAGAGGTGGCTTTGCCGAGTGCAATGACCATTTAAAAAAAATAAAAAACACGTTTTCCGAGTGCAATGGTCATTGCACTCGGCAAAGAAAATTTAAAAAATAAAAATAAAAAACACCCTTTGCCAAGTGTCGGTACTGTGGCACTCGGCAAAGAGGTTAAAAAAAACAGATTTCTTTGTCGAGTGCCGGAGTTGTGGCACTCGACAAAGAGCGCCGTCGGCCGACGGCGTCAAATCTTTGCCGAGTGCCCGCACGGCACTCGGTAAAGCCTTTGCCGAGTGCCCGAAATTTGGCACTCGGCAAAGCAGCCTTTACCGGAAGGGGATTCGACGGAGGCTCTTTGCCGAGTGTTGCACTCGGCAAAGGCTTTGCCTAGTGCAAAGGCAGGCACTCGGCAAAGAGCCCGCCTCCGGTAGTGATTATATCTACATTGCATAACTTTTGTTGTGTATCTAAAAATGGAATGACTTATAATTTAGAACGGAAGGGAGTACTTGAGGAGCTCAAGGAAACTTGTAAGTGAACAATACTAGTGCTCAATGCTAGCTCCTAGCTGCCATGTGATCTTGTGTTTGGTATGTCAAAGTGGACGTAAAAGAAAGTACGAACTACCTGCTATGTAGTACTATATATATTTTTAACTCCAATGGCTCTGAGCCAGTGTATGGAGAATCTGAATCTAGCTACATATATGAGATTCACCTTGACCCTCCACGCACCTTAGGAAGAGATTCCAACTGCATCGCAAGATTCCTTTCACCACTACTCATCGTTGAATATATATTAATAATTTTTTGTCGTCTTTCGTGTGCTACCATGTAATTTTGCATCTTTCCAGCTACATACACATCTTTACAACTATATGCCTTAAGATATTAATTATGTGATAATAACAAAGGGACACTAAGGCATGCATTTTCACCCTGCTGCCAAAATAAAACTAACATACATCTATAAACACGTACGTCGGCTTTTTGCATTGCATGTGAGTATTCCAATTATTAATTCTCCTTTCTGTATATGTTGATGTCTTTATTTATACAAGTTGCTCTTCGAGACAGCTAGCTAGGGTGGTCTCATATATACTCATACAATCGCTAGCATGTAATAACAACTATTTTAGGACAATGTAGCTAGTAGCCACCATGCAGCATGCATGTGTGTGCCCTTTTTGACTGGACTGGAGTCCAGTATGTATGTACAACTAACTCATATACAAGTGCACCCAAGTAGGATTATAACTATACGTAGTACTTCAAGCAATCCCAATCAAGCACATCTCTGAGACTGGATCTTAGATGTCTTGTAATAACGAAAGTACTTCAAACATATGGTATTTACGTACGTACGTAGTTACTGCATTAATTTTTACCTAATTAATTAAAAGAGAGCTAGCTATAAATAGGAGCCTCTACCTATCACTGTCAAACATATGAATACATGACGGAAGGCGCAAAGCAGGGATATTCGACGTCGTCCCTTTTTCTAGTGAGTTCCGAAGACGAAGGGGAGGACACAGAGGACACGTACGCTCGATCTGGCGACAACAGATGCAAAAGCTCATTCAGTATTAGTATTCAGATCTGTAGTTGTTGGAGTATTGGACGGTTTCCAGTGGATTAATTAAGCATGCATACTGTATTATATGTCCGTACAGGACGGTTAGTTGGACACAACTGCTTTCAGGCAGCTTGGTTTTTGCTCTTTTTTGTTTAAAAAAAACAAGCTGCTTTTCCTCATCTCTGCTATGTTGTTAATTAATTTATCTTGTAAGAATTATATACTGTGCGCTGCCATTTCACTTTGAACACTTTCTTTAGGAAATAGTATTATATAATCATCGGACTAGAAAAACAAATGAACCATCTGACCTATATATATGGAACCCTCCAACAGGATGCATGGTTAATATAATTGAACCCTCCAATAGTTTTCTCTCAGGCTCTCAGCTTGCAGAGTGTTGTTTCACTGCTCGCAGGTGGAGGAGGCAGAATTCCTAGCTTGTGACGAAGGGTTACATATGGCTGAGCGATGGTTTGATCACCTCGAAGGGCGTACGTTAAAGAGATCCCTGATTGCACGACCTGTGTTTTTGGACGTACTCACCTCAAAGGCGTTACAGAGGTCCATGATGATAAACCAACAATTCTAGAAACTGATTGCACAGCCTGTGTTTTTAGGACGTCTCACCTCAAAGGCGTTACAGAGGTCCCTGATGAAACCATGATTGCAGACATGGAGTCGTCAATGAGATGACTTATATAGAAGTTAGAATAGTAAAGATTTTTTTTTTTAAATTGGGATAAACACCATTTCCATTAGAACGGAATTCGTGGTAGCAATAGAGTCTACGAGATAGAGTAAGTTGGACATCACCTGTCTCAGGCGATCAAACCTTATTTACAAGAGGTTATGCACGCGTGGACATATCCTGCAAGCAAAAAAGAGTAGTAAAGCTTAAGAGTCCAGAACTTAATATAGCAAAAAAGAGTAGTAAAGGTTAGCAAGAATACTCTCATGAATCAAGCACCTTGTGCTCAAACATTGTAGTGCTACCTTATCTTAATGAAAGACTCTCTTTTCTTCACAACAAAAACAAACAACAGTAGGACAACTTAAGCCTCCTAATATAAATGGCCGGCGGGCGCCCTGCTAGAGGGTGGTTATATATCGACGTTGGCAACATGGCATACACATAAGATTTCATTTGGGACTTAACATATGATGTCGTTACGCCTCCAGCTGCATATTCTTCCAGGCAGGGGGATAGTAGGGGAAAACCTAACATGCGTGCATTTACACAAAATGCTCGAACTTGCAAATGTGTTATTAGCCTTTATTTGCTATACATCATGGCCATGCATGTATGCAACATACAGTCGCTCAAGAAACTTGCGTTGTGCCAGTTTCAAAGGAGCTGGTAAATGGTTTTTCATTTTGGAGAAGGAAGGAAGTAAATGGGTCGTCATCAGCACTATGTTTCAATTTGAATAAAAGCCTGTAATCGTAGTTCACACATGTACGACGAGCTGCTTTGGGTAACAACTCAATAACCATGCAATGACAAATAAATGCATGTCCCATCTGGGTGTATGCGGAGAATTTGCAAAGCAAAGGACAGTAAAATGACAAATACATATAATCATAGATATTACCAAATTACTATTACAAAGGGTAACTAACTAAGAAGAAGCAAGGTACAACAAAGACGAAGGGGGAAGGAACGAAACAAACTAAGCTACTTGCTAATGCAGGCTGCCTGTTGAATCAATCTTCATCATTTAATCATCATTGACTGATGATCGTAGTAAGCAGCTTCCTCCCAATCCTGTTGTGGGTGAATGCATGACCGATCCCAGGGCTGTGGCTTGGGTTAGTAGGGCGGACGTCCTCTGCCGCTCCAGGAACACCACCTTCTGTGGGAGTGATTGTGCCCTCCATCATCCCTGCTTTTGTGGCCGAAGCAGTGGCAGCTGACGAGTGCACTGCTAGCAGGTATCTTCTAGGAGTGCTTGCTAGTATCATAGTAGGAGTGCAATGAGCTGACATGATTTGACAGGCTAGAACTAGGACTACTACCATTAGAGCCACTGTGCTCATATTGCTATGGTATGGCTTTTGGATGGCCATTGCTAGCTCGGAGAAGGTGATGAAACTAACTAGCTGAAGAATCGATAAAGAACTAATCAGATGGGTTTACTTGAAGTTACCTTGCCTCCAGCTTGTTCGATGGCTACAACCTCTTAAGCTCCTAGCTATTTATAGGAGACTGAAGGCAAGCATCGACTGAGCATGTACAATATTAAAGTTACACACATGGACGGAGAATAACAAAATTGATCCACCATTCTGCTTCAAGCAACCTTAGTACAGTAATTAAATTAGTACCTGTACTGCTCCTTAGAGTAGTGTCTTGTAGTATCTAAAGATTTTTCAAATAGCTAGCTAGGAAAAATACTCTCTCTAATGAAAATCATTTTGTTTTCCTAAATTACATGCTTTTAAACTTTTGAAACACTGAAATATTATTCCAATGTGCATGGTTTTGTCACCTGAAATAATACTAGAACTCAACATCAAAATTATGCATCTATCGTCATTACAATGTTATTATCCAGTCATTTTATTTATACCTTAAAATGAGTTTTCAAGATTGCCTTCATGCATCTAAAATTTTCAGCAAACAATGCTAGCGGTATTAATAGAACATGGAAGAGATAGATTTGACATTTTCATGATCAGAAATAGTGCAATTTAAATTAACCGTCAATCATGAAGATAAGTATTCGAGGTTCATGCATATCTATAGGTGTGCTGATCTTGTTGGATTGATCAAAGACCGCAAGATGTGCTGTTCATGTACAGATCGAAGCAAAGTCTTGCTGAGGATACACGAGTTATTCATGTGCCTTGATCAGAGGCAATGACTGACTAGTCCAAAGATATTGACCAAAGGGAAGGCCCCCTAGTGTGCAGCAGCAAAGATAAAGAGAGGGAGGCACCCCAGGCTATCTCCAAGATACTATCTAACACATCAAATCCCGAGCTACTGATCAAGCTAGCTGTTGCAGCACTAGAAGGTTCTCAAACCCATCTACTATGTTCTTGACTGCTGCAAACAAGCACGGGTCATCAGCAAGTCCTAATGGCTAACTCCTCAAATGAAGGTATGAGCTGTCGTGTCCTAGTTCCAGAGCTTACAATCCTGCCAATCTAACAGATCTAACTCTAACCTAAACAAAATAATGAAATATATTGTCGGAATATGAGGATTCCAACAACAAGAGTGGAAATTGTAATAAGTACACCACTACAGGTCTGGAGTATATAACGGAAGTGAAAACCTCATCCCACACTCCTCTCTCTTTGTATCCCTCATCTACCCGCGTTGCCTCTCTCTCCTCCACACCCACCCTCCTCGCTCCCTCACCCAATCCTCTCTCTTAGTGCCAGTAGCGCTCGAGGCCCTCTTTCTCGGTGCCGGCAGCTCGACCGCAGTGGAGGCCCCGCACGCCCCGGCGGATTCAGGCTTGAGACAACCCCGACATGGAGGTCGCTAGCTACTTTGCGACGACAGCGGATCGAGGCCGCCCCAGCAATGGGTCGAGGCTGGAAGCCACTCCGGCGGCGGATTAAGGCTAGAGACAAATATAATGGCGGCTCCATGGCGGCCATGGTGAGCCCATGGCATTCACGGCATGCTCGACAGCACGTCAAACATGGCGGCGCTCGAATCTAGCTGGGGGTGGGCTTTGAAGCGGGCTTGTGTAAGGTCCTAATGGCTAGAGGGAGGTAAATAGCCTATTAAAAATTTCTACGACAACACTAAGACAAATGATTAGTCAATAAGATGGCGAAGCGAATTTTGCGCTAGCACTATACTTGAGGTTGCAAGCCACATACCCAATTCTATTTTGTATAGTCTCTATCCATAAAATGGCTATGTTGCTACACTAAGTTAGTGTGCTCTCAAAGGCTAACTAAAGAGCCACACTAACCACACTAACAAGCTCTCATGACTAGCTACACTAAAGAGATTGACAACTAGTTTGCGGTAATGTAAAGAGATAGAGCAAGATGGATATACCGCCGAGTTGAGGAATGAACCAATCAATCACAAGAATGAATACCAATGAAGACCAATCACCTCGGAATTAAATGATGACACAATAATTTTTTACCGATGTTCACTTGCTTGCCGGCAAGCTAGTCCTCGTTGTGGTGATTCACTCACTTGGAGGTTCACGCGCTGATTGACATCACCCGCCAAAATCTCAATAGGGTGCCGCACAACCAACACAAGATGAGGATCACACAAGCCACGAGCAGTTTACTAGAGTACCTTTTGGCTCTCCGTCGGGGAAAGGTCAAGAACCCCTCACAAGCACCACGATCGGAGCCGGAGATAATCACCAACCTCCGCTCGATGATCCTCGCTGCTCCAAGGCGTCTAGGTGGCAGTAACCAACAGGAGTAACAAGCGAATCCCACAGCAAAACACGAACACCAAGTGCCTCTAGATGCAAACACTGAAGCAATGCACTTGGATTCTCTCCCAATCTCATAAAAGATGATGAATCAATGATGGAGATGGCTAGGAGGGCTTTGGCTAAGCTCACAAGTTGCTATGTCAATGCAAATGCCCAAGAGAGTGAGCTTGAGCCGGCCATGAGGTTTAAATAGAGAGCCCCCACGAAATCGAGGCGACCGAAAGCGCCGGTCAGATCGACCGGACGCAGGACCCAGCGTTTGGTCACGCGATGCACGCCACGTGGCCCCTGCTTCAAATGTTGATCGCCCGATCTCAATGGTCATCGGTGCACTTAAGTTGTGACCGGACGCTCTACAGTGTAGGACCGGACACAGGACCCCAACGTCCGGTCACTTCCAGTAAGGTTCCAATTGCGATAGGACGCGTCCCGTCACGCCCGACCGGACTTGCCAAGCGTCCGATCACTTACCCTCTTCTCTGTGCGCCGCAACATCAGCAGGACCGGACGCTGAACAGTGTCCAGTTAGAGTCCGGTCGCCTACGTCCGGTCACAGGCCGAGAGTACCACTTTCTTTTATAATTGACCGGACGCTGCTCTCCAGAGTCCGGTCACACATGACATGACTCGCTCAGAGTCTGGTCAGTCTCTGTTGACTGACCGACGCCTAGGTTTAGCCACCGGACGCGTCCGGTCCCACGAGGATAACGTCCAGTGCACTCTGTGAAACCCTGTCTTTCCTGTATAGGGCGCCGGTGGCACCGTCGGACTGTCCGCACTCTACGGGCGGACACCCCCCCCGGTGAAGTTTCGAACCCTTGCTCCCAAGTGCTAAACACAATGTGTATCACCTTTGTGCATGTGTGTTAGCATATTTTCACAAACATTTTCAAGGGTGTTAGCACTCCACTAGATCCTAAATGCATATGCAATGGGTTAGAGCATCTAGTGGCACTTTGATAACCGCATTTCGATACGAGTTTCACCTCTCCTAATAGTACGGCTATCGATCCTAAATGTGATCACACTCTCTAAGTGTCTCGATCACTAAACCGAAAAGCTCCTATCAATTTCACCTTTGCTTTGAGCTTTTGTTTTTCTCTTTCTTCTTTTCTAAGTCCAAGCACTTGATCATCACCATGGCATCACCATCATCATGTCATGATCTTCATTTGCTTCACCACTTGGAGTAGTGCTACCTATCTCATAATCACTTTGATAAACTAGGTTAGCACTTAGGGTTTCATCAATTCACCAAAACCAAACTAGAGATTTTAGCTTGGTGATGGGCTCGCCGGTGGGTTTGAGTTTTTTTTACATTTTAAATTTATTTTCAGAGGTGGGCATATTAACCACCTTTGGAAATCTGGATTAACAATGATGTTTAGATCTGTAAATTACTTTTGTCTGTCTCTGAAAATGGATTCCGTAGTAGTGTGATATGTGTGCACGCTACTGGAAACCAATATTTCCCTGTCGATATTGCCTCTTCACCGATAGGAAATAAGTATTACACTGTGGGTATAGCGACTACCGATAGGATAATTGTACTGACAGACATAGAGAGAATTCACATTCCTTAGTTAGGTGTCAAGTAAAATCTTGATAACTTAAAATCACTCTCAATAAGACTCTTTTCGGAGAAACTGTTCTTTTATACTTCTGCAGGTTTTGTTCAACAAGGATGAAACCTTGCTGATGCAAGTCTTCTTTATACTTCTGCAGGTTTTGTTCAAACAAGGATGAAACTTGCAAAGATGCGTCGTACAAGATAGGCTAAATCAGTGGCGTGAGGATTCAATATTTTTTTATAGATTCATAGATTAGAGTAGATTATTACTGTTTTGAGGCAAAGTTGGTTTGTGCCAATTTACTTATGATATTTCTAACTGTTGGTACCATTTTTGAACTTGATAATTTATCAACATGGATTGATTGTTTTATACTTGTCGTTTGAAGAACCTAGCTATGTGTGCCTTGTTTAATATGATCTCTTCATTGAATTTTGATGCAATATAAATGGTTCAACTTTAACATGTGTGCCTTGTTTAATATGATCTCTTCATTGAATTTTGATGCAATATAAATGGTTCAACTTTAACATGTGTGCCTTGTTTAATATGATCTCTTCATTGAATTTAGTATGTGTGCCTTGTTTGAAGAATCTAGCTATGTGTGCCGTGTTTTGCGTAACTCCTTTTGTCTCGACCCCCTCAATAGTATAGTCAATGATAAAAGAATAGGTAATACTAAGTCTTAGTGCGACCAAGGTCAACTTTAACAGTTAGACAACTATTATGTCTATCCTTCACAAATATTTTTGCTACATACTCCAAATCTGAAAATCCAAGGGCCAAGATAACCATGCTGTCTCAATGTAACTAATAACTCTTTTTCGATATATCCCTTAGGGCCGGTCCTGAGTTTATTTGGACCTAGAACGAAACTAAAAGTTCATGTACTGTCAGATCGAATCTCTGCCACGAAGCTAATTTTTAGGCTGATCAAAGTACACTTCTTATGAAAACTATTGCAGCTATGCCTGGCGTGATTAGCCGCCACTAACTTGTGTACGAACAATCTGACCGACGGCTGGCGCAGCCATGCATGCGTCTCGCTTTATACGCGCGTATATTCTCTTAGCATGCGGCTGGACGCACTCCACTCCAATGATAAACATCAAGCTAGGCCACCGGCTTTAGTTTCGCCATTTAGCCTGCAGACCTTGTCTGCTCCAAATTAATGACGGCACTAGCCCTAAGTACACTCTAAAAGCCACCAGAGGCAGCCGCCATTGCCTTATATATATATTCTACCTAGCCCTCAAAAGTGGTACTTGAGGAGCTCAAGAAAATTTGTAAGTGAACAATAGTGCTCAATGCTAGCTGCCATGTGATCTTGCGTTTGGTATGTGAAGTGGACGTAAAGAAAGCACGAACTGCCTGTCATGTACTATATTTATTGTTAACTCCAATGGCTCTCTGGTCCAGTGTATGGAGAATCAAGCTACGAGATTCACCTTGACCCTGCACCTTAGGAAGAGATTCCAACTGTATCGCAAGATTATTCTTTTCACCACTGTTCGTTGAATATTAATTTTGCATCTTTCCAGCTACATACACATCTTTACAACTATATGCCTTAAGACATTTATTATGTGATAGCAAAAGGGAGACCAAGGCATGCATTCCCCCTGCTGCCAAAATGAAACTTCATGTTTTCTATGTCTTTACTCATCTAACTGCTTACTAATTTATTTTTGTTTTAGTTTGAATTAGGTGTTATATGTCATAGCTGGATATGATGCTAGCATATATAAGAGTAGTTATTAATTAACGGTGTAGTACCATAGATGTGATTGTCACTTCTAGACAAAATTGTGGCCTTTCTGTTCTTTTTGCCATTGGTTTATAACTCATTAATAAATTTAAAACGACTCCATCAACCCATACTCATAGTGCAGTCTAGCATTGTAAGAGACATACAACTATTTGAAAAGAGACACAAAAGTATTAGAAGTTCATGGATAAATTTAGAACGTTCAAGAAGAGTTTGGATTGAAGTTGTAATTGTTAGAGTGTAAGAAAAAACTTAAAATAAGATCAACATGTATCATCACTAGTTTTGTGTGAATATAATGGAAGTCAACAAACTAACAATGGCCATCATCATGCTGCACTCAAAAAATTGTTAGTTTCTTAAAAATATGTAGACTGTGTTTGCGACTAATAATCTGATGAAACCCTCTTTCTGCTTGCACGGTAACATTCATATGCCGTTCAGTCGTCAGTGTAGGACTAACCAAAGTCTGGTATCGTTGGAAGATGGAATTGAACAAAAGCTAGTTGCTGTAAAGGGTTGTTGTCCTCTTTGATCGAGAATATAGCTAGCTCTAGATAGGTTTTCTTAGCTTGGTGGTACTATATATGATTTGAAGTACGGATATGGACACAAAAGGTTAGCTGACTCGCTGGCATATAGTGTGCGACTAAATTAAACACTAAGGAAACTAAAGCTAACAGTACTAGCTAGAGTTCGTTATATTCCATCTGTTCTTTTTTAAATATCATATTAGCTTTGTCCTAAATCAAAAATTTCTATCTTTGACTATCAATTTTAACAAATCCATGTAGTGTTTCACAACATGTAAATTATATATTATGAAAGTATTTATCATAGTGAATGTAAAAACATAAATTTTGGCCCTGTTCGTTTCTCTTATAATCCGTACTTTTCAGCTTGTTTTTTCAGCCGAAACAATGTTTTTCTCTCACAACAAATCAGCCGGAACAGTGTTTCGGCTTGGTTTTTCAGCAAAGCGAACGGGGCTTGTTGATGTGTATAGTTATTTTACAAAATAGTTGGTTAAATTTAAAAGTTTTTGACTTAGGACAAAGCTAAGACATTTAAAAAAGAGCGGAGGGAGTATATATATAGGTATTAATATAAGTATAGTAATTTTTAGTGCACTAGAGATGTTTTTTTTTCCTAGTGTTAGTTACCTTATAATTTCCTCCATCTCAATCACCTATGACTACAACGTAGTACTCCAACTCTGTTTTTAGTATACTAGATATATGCATGTGCGTTGCACGGAGCCACAGATGGAATGGGACAATGAATTTAAGCTCAGTACGTTTTATAGGTCCGCATACAAGTACAAATACGATTGTATTTTGTCAATTATTTTGTAAGACAAAATGAGTTAATGTAACATCACAATGACATCACATATCCTCATGTCTGCGTGGACATGCATGGACGTCGGCCACCACGCATCAAGTCACCGGCCATGGTACTTGCCGAGTTTTTTTTTTATAACTTTATTTTTTTATAACTACTTGCCAAGTTTTGTTGCGGGAGGTCTCTCATGCATGTTGTTTAGGCCACCACGCACGAGGTAACATGTTGCTGGAGTTCTCGCCAAGGAGCCGATGCACAGCAATCAGCAGAGCCGCGGCGTGAAAAGCTAGCGTTGTACGTTGATGAGGCGAGACGAGTGAGCTATTGCGGTTGATGCCGTGGAGATGGTCGTGGAGCGCGTCGTGGAGTGCATGAACTCGAATACCAGGATACGAATTTATTTAGATCCGTGATCTAAAAAAATATAATTTATATGACATATATAAATGCAATATATTGCAGTGATATATGGAAGGTAAACATGTAAAACCAGAAATACATCAACAATCGATTAGTATTATCAGTAATTCATAGAAAATGAAAGGGTTTATGTGCAAACAAGGCACAACCACCTTATCGTTTCCCATCCCAACCTACAACCACGCACGGACCGACAGTTTCCCTCCCCACCGCGATGGCCTCAAGGTCGAGTGGGCGCCGCCGCCACCGACGCCGCCGGCCTTGCTAGCGGGCGGAGCGAAGCCACAACTGCTGTCGGGGCCCACACAGGCACCCCCGCAGCCGGCTGAATATTCCGAAGGGACGGCGCATATTCTATTGACGACTTCAATTACCTATTTGTTGCAGACTGACAAACCGATCAAGGTATCACATACTCCCTCCATATTGGTAAAAAAAGTCGTTTTAGACAGTGATACGGTCTTCAAAGCATAACTTTGACTTTTTATTTTTATTAAAGTATTTATTAAAAAGTGTTATATGTAAATGTTTATGAAAGTATTTTCCAAGACAAATGTATTCACGTGGTTTTCATATTTTCAAACTCAACAACTTAAAAGTTTTATTTATAATTTATATTTCTAATATTTGACCCAAATCTTATCTAAATCGACTTCTTTTAGGAATCTGGATGGACTGGTGTACGTGCACTGCATGCGATGCCGTGCATGCATCATGCACGTTCTCCAAAGAGTTTGCGGGCGCACACACGTACGTCGGCTTTTTGCATTGCATGTGAGTGTGCCGATTATTAATTCTCCTTTCGTGTATGTCGATGTCTTTATTTACACCGGGGCCGCTCTTCAAGAATCAAGACAGCTAGGGTGGTCTTAAGCAGTAATGTAGTAACATGCATAAGCCAGTAGCCAACATGCAGCATATATGTGTGGCCTTTTTGACCAGACTGGAGTATACGTGAGTATCTATGTGAGTACAACGATTGAACTCATCATATACAAGTACACCCAAGTAAGAGTATACTCCCTCTCTCCCAAATAAAAAGACGTTCTAAGATTTAGCATATGTACTAAGACCAATAAAAAAAGTCCAAGATACCCCTACTATTCTCTCTCATGCACTTGTATTTCACAACGTCAAAAGCTATTGTCCACTCGTAGAGAGTGCAGGTAGTAGACCTGCTGCCTTGGACTCCGGTAAAGTAGTAGGATGTGAGCCACAACGATATTTTTATTGGGACAACGTTCACATGCCAGAACGACCTTCTTTTCGGAACCGAGGGAGTACGTACTGCTTCAAACAATTAATTAATCCTAATCAAGCACATCTCGAGACTGGATCGGTTCCTTTTTCTAGCGAGTTCCCAAGTCGAAGGAGAGGAGAGGACGATCGATCTGGCGACAACAGATGCAAAAGCTCATGTACGTGCATGCATGCGCTTCTCCACTACGTGCGGTTAGGTGCCTCGATTCGGTTGCATGCAGCTCCACAGCAGTATTAGTAGTATTCAGTTCTGTAGTTGTGGTAGTGTTGGACGGTTGTTGTTTCCTGTGGATTAATTAAGCATGCATATTGTACTATATGTCGGCCGGTACAGGACGGTTAGTTGGACACAACTGCTTTCAGGCAGCTTGGTTTTTTTCTCTTTTTTTGTAAAAAAAAAAGCTGCTTTTCCTCTATCTCTGCTATGTTCTTAAATAATTTATCATGTAAGAATTAAATATAGGGTGCTGGCATTGAACTTTGAACTTTCTTTAGGAAATAGTATTATATAATCGTCGGGCTAGAAAAATGAACGAACCATCGTCTGATCTATATATGGTCCACTCCAACAGGATGCATGGTTAATATAATTGAACAAGCAGTGTTGTAATGTGATACGAGAATGGAAGACCTAGTTTTTTTTATCTCAGCTTGAGTGTTGTTTGACTGCTCTCCAGCGGAGCGGGCAGAATTCCTATAGCTTGTAAGGAAGGTTTACATATGGCTGAGCAATGGTTTGATGATAAACCGACAATTCTAGAAACTAACTACACAGCCTGTGTTTTAGGACGTACTCACCTCAAAGACATTACAGAGGTCCCTGATGAAACCGCTGATTACAGACATGGAGTCGTCAATGAGGCAACTTGTATAGATTTTAGAGTAGTAAAGATTTACTGATTGCAGACATGGAGTTATATAGATGTTAGAGTAGTATAAAGATTTGCTGATTGCAGACATGGAGACGTCAATGAGGCGACTTATATAGATGTTAGAGTAGTAAAATTTTATGAAAAGAGTAGTAAAGGTTAAGACTCCAGAACTCAGTATAGATGTTAGAGTAGTAAAGATTTTTCAAACTTTATTTACAAGAGCTTACGCGTGGACATATCTCGCGAAAGAAAATAGTAGTAAAGGTTAAAAGACTCCCGAACTCAATATAACTGATGGGTAGAGTCAATTTGCCTGCCGTGTGTGAATAAGACGGCTGTGTGGTTAGCAAGAGTACCCTCATGAGGAATCGAGCACCTTGTGCTCAAAGATTGTAATGCTACCTTGTCTTATTGAGTGACTCTCTCTTTTCTTCACCAAAAAAACAACAACAACAGCAGCAGGATAGTCTCCTAATATAAATGGCCGGCGGGCGCCCTAGAGGGTGGCTATATTTGGACGTTGGCAACTTGGCATACATGCGGTTTTCATTTGGCACTTAATATATGATGCCATTACGCCTACAGCTGCATATTACGGACGTTGGTAGGGGGATAGGGTGCTGTTCGCTTGTCTTATGAGCTGTACTATTTCAGCGAACGAACAATATTTTCTCTCACAACAAATCAGCGAACAGTACTTTCAGGTATAGCTTTTCAGCAAAGCGAACATGGCCTATATTTACACAAAATGCTCGAAGTTGCAAAATGTGTTATTTACCCTTTTGCTATACATAGTGGCCATGCATGCACGTATGCAACATACAGTGGCTCAAGAAACTTGTACAAGTTTCAAAGGAGCTGGTAAATGGTTTTTCATTTTGGAGAACAAAGGAAGTAAATGAATCGTCATCAGCACTATATATGCATGTTTCAATTTGAATAAAAAGCCCGTAATCATAGTTCACACATGTACGACGAGCTGCTGTGAGAGTATCATACTCAATAACCGTGCGACAGCCTACTGGTCATGGAGACTGGCAAGCTACCATTGCAATGGCAAATAATAAAAGCAAGCCTCATCTAGGTGTATGCGGAGAATTTGCAAAGAGAATGACAGAAAATGACAAACTCATATAATCATATAGATATACCAAATTACCATTACAAAGGGCAACTAAAAAGAAGAATTAAGGTAGTACAACAAGACCAAAGGGCCGGGGAACGAACAAAATAAAGCTACTTGCTACTGCAGTCTGCTTGTTGAATCATCGATCATTGACTGATCGTAGTAAGCAGCTTCCTCCCAGTCTTGTTGTGGGTGAATGAATGACCGATCCCCGGGCTGTGGTTTGGGTTGGTAGGGCGGACGTCCTCCGTGGCACCAGGAACACCACTTTCTGTGGGAGTGATTGTGCCCTCCATCATCCCTGCTTTTGTGGAGGAAGCAGTAGTAGCTGACGACTGCAGGTATCTTCTAGGAGTACTTGCTAGTATCATAGTAGGGCCTTGTTTAGATTGCAAGTTTTTTTACTCTCTCTTCATCATATCAACTCTTTGGATACATGCATAGAGTATTAAATATAGATAAAAAAATAACTAATTACACAGTTTGATTGTAAATTACGAGACAAATCTTTTAAGCCTAGTTAGGCCATGATTGGATAATAATTGTCAAATACAAACAAAAGTGCTACGAATACTGATTCCTGACCCAATCTAAACAAGGCCTAGGAGTGCAATGAGCTGACATGATTTGACAGGCTAGAACTAGGACTACTACCATTAGAGCCACTGTGCTCATATTGCTATGGTATGGCTTTTGGATGGCCATTGCTAGCTCGGAGAAGGTGATGAAACTAACTAGCTGAAGAATCGATAAAGAACTAATCAGATATGGGTTTTTACTTCAAGTTACCTTTGCCTCTAGCTTAGCTTGGTCGATGTCTACAACCTCCTACGCTCCTAGCTATTTATAGGGAACTGAAGGCAAGCATCGACGGAGCATTACATTATTAAAGTTACATTACAGATTTGTCTTGCACATGGAAGGAGAATAAAAGATTGATCCACCATTTTGTAGTCCTGTAATATAACCTTAGTACAGTAATTAAGTTAGTAACCTTAGTACACGGACATGTATGCATGGGCCATTCTGCTTCATGCAACCTTAGTACAGTAATTAAGTTAGTAACTGTACTGCTTCTTAGAGTAGTGTCTTGTAGTATCTAAAGATTTTTCAAATAGCTAGGTAGGAAAAATACTCTCTAATGAAAATCATTTTGTTTTCCTAAATTACATGCTTTTAAAATTTGGAAACACTGAACAATTATTCCAATGTGCATGGTTTTGTGTCACCGAAATAGTACTAGAACGCAACATCAAAATTATGCATCTATCGTCATTACAGTATTATCAGTCATTTTATTTATACTTTAAGATGAGTTTACAAGATTGTCTTCATATATCTAAAATTTTCAGTAAATAATCAACCGCTAATATTAATAAAACATTTGAATAGATCAAATTGACATGTTCATGATCAGAAATAGTGCAGTTTCAATCACGAAGATAAGTATTCGAGGTTCATGCATATCTATAGGTGTGCTGATCTGACTCTAACCAAAACAAAATATATTGTCCGAGCCTGAGGACTTCAGCAATAAGAGTGGAAAATAAAGTAGCGAGGACAAACAATGATCGTAAATAATGTTCACTCAATCATGCTCCTTCTAACTGCACATGGGCATATTATTTATAGTGGATTTGTTTACAACACATGGACAATATTCTCGTAGATCATTGTTTCGCAGCACCGTATTGTCGTATGGACAGTGGCGGATCTACCAGGGGGGCTGTCGGGGCTCAAGCCCCCCCTACAGCCGGCAAGCCCATGGAGCCCCCCTAAGTCTCTTCTAAAATTTTCACCATTGTTGTGCCTTGAGAAGAAGAGGTTGCATGCGTGAGATGTGTCTAGAGGTTGAAGAAAGAGCTCTGGTCACGACTTGGGCTAGCCACTTGTATGTTCAGCCCCCTCTATTATATTTTCCTGCGTATGGACATTAGTCTCTAGTTTTCTTTTGGTCTTGGACTTTCGCTTGTAAGTCTCTTTATTGTTGATTCTGCTTCGTGCATGCTGGCCCCTGTTTGTTTGGCTTAAATCCGTACTTTTCAGCGAACGAATATTGTTTTTCTCTCACAACAAATCAGCTAACAGTACTTTCAGCCATGGCTTATCAGTCAAACGAACAGGGCGTGGATCTCTTGCTTTCAGTGTTTTTTTTATAATTCGACGCGTGTGTGTGTGGGTGGGGGGGATCCCTGCCTGGTAGATATATTAATGTGTCCCAGAAAAGGCCAGATGGATTACAAGCATTGAAGCTGTAGCCTAATTAATGTGCGTTTCATTGCAATGATCTCTTGGCTAATGTGCTGCATGTACTTGAGCAAGTTAAGTTGTTAATCTCTTCTGTGTAGCCTGGCACTCTTCATCATCGTCTTTCTTGTGGATTCAGGGCAGGGGGGCAGGGGTGCTCCTTCGCTGTTCTCCTTGCCTACTCTGTAGTTACTTCTCTTGATATGAATCTTTGGTTTTTGTCTTTTGGAGGGATTACCAAATCTCTTAAGCTTTGCTGTTCGCCGTGATTGAGGTGTGCTCCATTCGCACTTCGTACGTGCCAGCAGCATTGCTCAAGGCAAATGGTAGCAATACTCTTGGAAGCTGATATGCCAGCTTTGCTCTTTTCTAACCTTTAGGTTGTGCCATTGGGCATCTTGGCTACATGTGGATGCCAACTATTTGTTGAAGCCTGAAACTGAAACCAAATACTAACCAAATCGGTCGTCACTAAATTAAATTAAAACAGCGCAGGACAATAGGTTACATGTTGTACATGTAGAGTCAAGTACTACACTACAGATGCTTGACCAATTTGACCATACTACTGTACCTTACTGAACTCATTAATTTATACATTATTTGTACCACAAAGTAGAAAAGGTTGTTAATTGCATATACTAATTATCTTGAATATTCCAAGTTTGATTCCCTACTACTTTGAGGTCCTTTTAAATTGACGCCAATGCAAGTTCTGTACTTAATTATATATTGTAACCTCACCGTCCAAATTACAGAACAACAGTTAACAAATCGTACAAGGAAGAAGCCATCTATAGCTAGCTGGACACAACAAAATACAAATATGGATGCATTTGACATTGTCTGGTGCAAGTTGAGAGAATCAGGAGGCGGGGGACATAACGTCACTAGTACCGCTGCCTGTATGAGGAATCTACCTCGCGTAAGTGCACAAGCGCATGTAGTACATGGTAGCTAGGCAAGTAGGAATATTTCATCTCGAGAATCGTGCCACAAGACCATGCACTCACATGCATGCATGCAATTGGTGTGCAGAGATATGCAATTCCAAGTTCAAGCACCAACCTGTACCATGGCATATTCTGCGTTTATTTCCTGTTCTCTCTCTGTTGCTTACTGTTTGAGCATGGTAACTCTCACCATTGGTGAGGTCGGTGACGACATAAAGTCACATCACAAGTTAGATGA
The DNA here is from genome assembly GCA_904845875.1 of Miscanthus lutarioriparius. Taxonomy (NCBI): domain Eukaryota; kingdom Viridiplantae; phylum Streptophyta; class Magnoliopsida; order Poales; family Poaceae; genus Miscanthus; species Miscanthus lutarioriparius. The sequence goes on from CAJGYO010000755.1 coordinate 92,418, forward strand.
AGAGCAATGACATTCTAATATACAATGGTCACTGTTAAAGTAGAGGTATTCATCGGTTATCACACAATTGAATCAACATTAGTTATTATATGATGATAAATACCCGATTCCAAATTATAAGACGTTTTGGCTTTTTAGATACATAATTTTTGTTATGCACTTGAATATATAATGTGCCTATATATGTATTAAAAACAATGTATCTAAAAAAAGTCAAAACATCATATAATTTGGAGTGGAGAGAGTATGTTTTTTAATCAAACTAAAATGGCAATGACATCTCCGCCACAAAACTAATCTAATTTAACCGGTCAAAATACACAGTCCTAAGTAGTACTCCATCTGTTCCAAGTTATAAGTTGTTTTGATTTTTTTTTACATCCGTTTTGTTATGTATCTAAAAATAATAATATATCTAGGTACATAACAAAATGAATAAAATAGAAAACTCAAAACGACTTATAATTTAGAACTGAGGGAGTAGCTAGCATGATGACAAAAGCTTTTTCACATGTAAGGAATCAGCCGCCACACTTGCTTGTGTACTAGTACTAACAATTTGACTGGCGCAGCCATTTGATCTGTACGTATATTCCCTTTGTAGTTGTGGACGCAGGCATTCAGCTCTAACGACAGCATGCATCGAGCCACCATCTCTGATTTTGCCTTGCAGCCTTGTCTGCTCCAAATGATGGCCCAAAGTACAATTGAAGAGCCACTTTAGCCGCCAATAGCCCATTACCTTTCTTAATCGAGCTCTAAACAATACTACAAAAGTGGCACTTGGTGAACACGAAGGCTGACAGAACTTTAGACACGTAGGTCTGTTATTATATATAAATGCCATATTCGCTTCTCTTATAATCCGGCTTCTTTGGCTTCTTTTTTCAGCCAGAACAGTGTTTTTCTCTCACAACAAATCAGCCGAAACAGTGTTTTAGCTTCTTTTTCCAGCGAAGCGAACGGGGCCAAAGATCCTATAAAAATTAATTGTTAGAAAAAAGTACAACTGCCTGTCCTCGTAAACTAAAGAGAATCTCCAAGATTCCCCTTAATTAAGCCTCCAACTTGGGAAGAGATTCCATGTGTTTCATAGCAAGATTCTTTTCGCAATTCATGCATGGAATATGGACATTCTCTATGTACTCTCTCCGTCCACAAAAGAATGTAATTATGGGATACGTGTTAGTCAAATTGACTCAAGTTTGACCAATTTTATTGTAAATATTATTAGAATTTATGTCTTGAAATAAGTTTATTATAAAAATATATTCTATAACTAATCTAATGATACTTCTTTTGTATCCTAAATGTTAGTAATTCTTTATATAAATTTATTCAAAGTTTAAACCGTTTGACTTCTCAAAAAACGAGAATTGTATTCTTTTATGGACGGAGGGAGTATGTATATATACACACGATTTTAAAAATAACCCAACCGAACCTTATTTTTATTCTTAACCTTTTTGGCAATGCCAATGGGGCAACCCGTCTTTGTTGATTGATTTTTAGAAAACTAAAAACAACAATTTGTAGGATTTAAACCCAAGACCTCTAGCCTCATGTGACCTATCCCTACCACTATATTACACACTTGTGAGCATTTTGTATTAACATTTAGTAATATTATATTGAATATTTTCTCCGGTAAATAATCTAAATTAATAAAGTTTTAACTAAAAGTTTTAGATCTTGTCAAGCAATGCAACTTGGTATAGGGCATGTCTCCATCCAAGATTGTTTGGAAATCTAAATCTCATAATATGAGAACTTAAAATAAATATTTAATATTCTAAACAATTTCAAATCAAAATTTTGTCAAATACAAAGTTGTAGATTAGGTCGATCACTGCAACTTCGGTATTGATTATGTCAACATCCAAGGTCATTCGAAAATATAAAATTTCAGTTTTAACTAAGAAATTAAAATACATATTTAGGACTTTAAATGACTTCAAATCAAAAACTTGTCAACTATAAATTTGTAGATTGCACTGGAAGCTACAACTTTAGTCTAGACCATGTTAACATCTAGGTCATTCTTAAATTCTAATTTTTTAATTTCAAAATTTGGAAACTTAAAATAAAAGTTTGATACTAAGTGAGATACCCATGGGTCCTTTAAATTTTCATTCTTATTTAGGTCCATGATCCCTCAAAGTGATTATGTGGGTCCTTCAACTTTTTGAGTTGTTCATTCTAAATCCACTCTAGGCTCAATCATGGACCTCAATTCACTCTTCGAATGAACCACTCGAAAAGTTGAAGGAGTACATATGATCACTTTATTTGAGAATTCATGGACCTAGATGAGAATCCAAGAAAAGTTTAAGGACCCATAATGCTTTTCACTCTACTCTAAATAATTTCAAATAAAAAACTTGTTAACTAAAAAGTTGTAAGATCTTGTTAAGCTCTAAAATTTTTATATAAAGGTTGTCTTCATCCAACTTCATATGGAGAAATTATGATTTTTTTGTCTTGCTGCTCCGTTCTTCGGTTCTCTGCAAGTTGACAACTGCATTGCAGTGGAGCAGAAAGTGTGTTTCGTTGCCGTTTGTTTTGCCCCAGAATTCATTGTCTGTCTGAAATCGTTTTACATGTTCAGCCATGTGTTTTTTGTCATTTGTATAATTTGTTACATTTAGTGTCACATCGGAATTGGATGGTGGGGGAGCACAAAATATTATGCGGGGCAGCCCTCACCTATAAGGCTAGTCTTTTTAGTTGAGTTATGCCCAAGACCTTAGTATGTTGTGGGCTCCGGTGGACCTAGGTCCATAGGGCACCGGCTCGTGGGTATAGCGAGCTGGGCCGGAATCCGCTGCGCACTCTAACACAATTGTATTTGAGATTGAATTAATGCAGCCTACATAAGTGCAGCAGCTAGTGCTTTTGACTCTGATCTGCACCAGTAGCACAACAGCCTTGTGTTTCATCAGTGAAGCCTGGCTTGTCTGCCCCTTAATCCTAATGAGTCACCCCGTTGTTTTTGCTTTCAGATCGGCAGTAGCTTTTTTTTTAGCATGGGCAGTAGCTTGACTGGTGTTTACTCCGTTCTTTTGCTCTGTTTTCTTCTCTGTTCTAGATCTTGATCAAGAGTTTGTCTTATGCACAAATTTTAAGATTACATGAGAATGTCATGTTGGGCTATTAAGTTATTGGAGATCATATTTTTGGCAAGATTAAAAAAACCGTCCTCCAACAACTCCCTATTTCAACTCACAATTTTTCCGCACTTCAAAAAAAAAATCCATCCGAGCGTGTGGAATATACACGCGCCTATGTGTCCGGCATGGGGAGGAATAAGGAGAAAGACAAGGTTCCCAATGCAAATATACAAGAGAAGGAAATAAAAGTGGTTGGTATGATTTGAAAATAGTCCGGGATCCCTGATATAAAATTGACTTGTATATTTTAAGAGCGAGATTTTGGAAACTACGGGGGTAACCTGAGAAATCTATGCTCCCAACCTTTCTTATCTAGCCACTTGGAAAACTCGTCCAACAGTTTTTTTTTAAGGAACCATTGGAGATGCTCAGAGCTGGTAAATAGCTCGTACTACTACTCAAATGTTGAGGTGACCTGCGAGAAGTATAGTACTATGCGTTTGTTTGGATTCACCAGCTAAACTTTAGCTAGCTAAATTTAGCTGCTAGGGATTCAAACGGTCATCATCTAAAGTTTAAGCTAAAGTTCGGATAAGTCTATTAGCATGAGGATCAAACACTCTAGCTAAAGTTTAGTTAGAAGGACTTTTAGCTGGTTAAAGTTAAGTTTTGAAAATTTAGCTAGCTATACAAACTTTAGTTGGATGGAAAAACAAAGTAAAAACATTCACGTCACGCAACTCCACGTCACAGCGCACGCAGGCGGCAGCCCGTCCCCATGACGACACGGGGGAAGCCCACCTCCACCTCCATGCCGCGCTCCACCCGCGGAGGCGCGGCTTTCCGAGTGCTGGCATGAGGACAGGGGCCCTTTTGGGCGTTTGGCCTGATGAACACTGCCGCCGCTGCTGTGAGTGCTGGCACGTTGACTCTCGGGATGCTGAGTACAACTACGGGTTGCTATATGTAGGTAAAGGACGAACAAATTAAACACGAACAAAAAACACAAATAAAATCAAACAAGAATTTAAATGGGAACTAAAAATTATGCAAAGGATGAGTGTTTATAGGGCCGGGCTTGGTTCTAGAGAATGTTTGGTGTAAGAATGAATGAATTTAGAGTTTGAATGAAGGAGATATGGATTTTCAAAGGTTTATCGATAAAAGGCGAAAGGATTTTGAAGAAAAAAAATATTTCTGGAATTTTGGGGAAGATGTGGAAAAAGCTTAGGTACGCTCTAGAGTGGGTATAGTAATTATTGGGTTTTTTTCGGAATTTTTTGGAAAGGGGAAAGGGCTACACCATCTCCTATGTACGCTTCCCGGGTGCGTGTAGCAGCACCCCTTTGCACTTTCGCTGACGCGCAGTCCCACCGCTATGGGGTCCAGCGTTCAGCATTGTGTCATGGACCCGTTCTGCACTATGCTGAGGAGTCTGAACGGGAGTGCAGACCTGTTGTGCACTGTACGTGTCGTTCCCTTTGCACAACGTTGTTCATGTGAGCCTAGTCCACGGAGATGGGAGAAGGGATGAGATGGAGGTGGGGTGGCTGTCGTGTGGGCCTATTCGTCAACGTGGTGTTCGCCCATTGGTGGAGCGACGCTGGACCTGGACGGGCGGTACCTTCCGTTCACGGGCCCTTGTGTCCTATCTGAGTGACAGAGAGAGAGCAGCGGAACGGCGGGCGGCGGCACTGCGGCAGTCTTCGGTCGCTTCTTCCACGGGCGCCAGGAAAGGTAGACAAAAGGAAGGAGAGGGCATGCTCAAGCGACAGGGAGAAGGGGACGGGAAGAAGGCGTCGGGAGGGGTACGACGCCGGGAAGACGACGGGTGCGGGAATGCGCTGAGCCGCTGCGGTGAGAGGGATGCTGTCACTGCCGGGCTGCAATGGGCCGAGTGCACTACTGGCCGGCCTAGGGAAGAATAGGAAAGGGAGACGGGCCCAGCTGATGTCAGGCCGGCGCACACAGACGAGGAGGTGGGTTTCCATCGGGCCGGGAGGAGAAGGAAGGCGCGGCCCGCGCAGGAATATAAAGGAGAAGGTGGCTGGTCGCCAGGGCTTGATAAAGGGTTTGAGCCCGAGATGGTAGGAGAGAAGGAAAATGATTTCTCTTTTAAGGAAGGGGATTTACTAGTATAATAAGATGGGTTTGGGAAATTCAAGGAAATCTATTTTTTGGGGACATAAATAAAAATCTAGAAAACACACAAAACTCAAAATCATAAGGTGAACTCTTCATGCAAGCTTTGAAAAACATTTCAAAAATGGCTTTGCAGATAAACAAGAAAACAAATTTAATTTTGTCATATTTTTTTTAAAAAATCAAACTTTAGTGGAGTTTTAGCATGAGAAAACACATCGTGTTGCAGCAGACCACATTTCTTAGAAAAATTTATGTGGCGGTTGGATACACGTCCATTGAAATCGATGATTTCTATGGATACTTACTCTACAAATCAATTTTGACCGTCTCTATACACCGTTTCCGTAGTAGTTGTTGGAGTTCCTTGACAATTTGACTGGAGGATTTGACTCTATTCCCAACATTAATCCATGAAGGAAGCAAATAGAGAAGAAGACGAAGGAGAAAAAGATCTCCGGGAATAGAGGTGACAAAAACGGTAGATTTCCATTTCTATGGATCATTCAATGAAGAGCCCTTTGGGTTGTACAAATTACTTATGAGAAAATTAGATTAAATTTTATTTTCATAGATTTTAAAGGCAAAACATAGGACTACAAATTCTCGGAGGGACTCGAAAAAAAAACTCGACCCGCGAGGGGTAAGACAGCCCCGGACATTATACTTAAGAAGAAGACCTTCTCACGCAGGTCTAAAAACCCCAATTTCATATATCTAAAAAAATAAAACAAAACGTCTAGCACACAAACTTCACTTATTGTTTCTTGAATTATGTGAAGAATCGAGGCAAGCTGCGCAATGCATGTGTTGTTCCTATAAAATTCTTATGTTTTGGATCATCTACTTTGTATATATACATATTCCTACCAATTCCTTTGCTTTCATAGTCTTGCGTCCATTCCAAAGGAGGCCTAAAGAGCTAGAAGGATTTCGGAAAAAAGTTTAGGGCCTGTTTGGTTAGTTTGGAATGAGGCTAGAAATTATTCCTGCTGATGAGTGTTATACAAATTAGAGAATCGTTCCGGCTGGGAATCGTTTCAGCTGTCCATTCCCGAACAGGCCCTTAGTGGGAACAGTTCCCATGGAGTAACCATAGACACCCACCATAGATTCATGACACGTGCTCATTAGTATGCATCAAATGTATTTTTTTACGTAATTAGATGCATGCACATGCTTACGTGCCGCAAATCCATAATGGATGCCTATCATCGATCTATGGAGACTGTCTCCACTGTAGTTTTTTCCGTCCTATGTACTCCCTCGGTTCTAAATTATAAGCCGCTTTGATTTTTTTGTTCATCGAATTTACTTCGTATCGAGACATAATGTATATCTAAATACACAGCAAATTCGATGTGTACCAAAAAGATCATATGGACTTTTAGTTTAGAAGCGGAGGGTAAACCCTCGATCGAGTAATGTGGTGTTGTAACCTTCCAAGTTCTGTCCCAATAAATAAGCTATGCACATGTATGGTTGCACTGTAGAAATAGCACCAAAAACATTCAGAGCATCTCCAAGAGTCCTTTTTAAATTGACTTCTAAATTATCATTTAGAGAGTCATTTAATATAAATTACTCTTTATATTTTTTTCATCCTCCAATAGTTTTTTTTATATGTTATACGTGCTCTAGAGATTCATTCCCGCTCTTCATTTTTTGCTAACGATAAATTCAAAATAGAGGATGTCTATATTTGGAGATTTAATTAAAAAACAGTTATTGGAGTATATTTTTTACTAAAAAATTCTATTTCTATAAGAAGGATATAAATGGGCTCTTAGAGTTATTCTCACGTCACACGACTGGAGTATACCACACTGAAAACAGGGGATCCAGACCGGAAAACAAGGCAGATCTAGAGGAAAGAAGTAGCGTACGCTGCAATTTTCCCTAACAAAAATCCACATAACTTGCGCCACGATTCAGATGGGCATTGCATTACGTACGCATGCACAAGCAGGCTGCAGGCGGCACGAGAACACGAGATGGAACAAACTCAGACGCTGGAGTTTTGGCTCCAACAGTATTTTTTTCTTTTGCGGGAAAGATTCTAAATGTTTTGTCCTCGTCGTAACCCCGCTATCGTTTACCGATCACATCGATTTGTATTAGCTTTTGCCCTATTTGTTGCCACTTGAAACATCACAATGTGGACACACAACAGCTCATAAACATGACATCACACATGCGCCTAGCTAGAGAGAACTTCTTAGGTCCTCCACACTCTGCTGGTGTCGTCCATGCAATTTCCCTCTACCGTGGTGTAAAAAAAAAACTTCCCTCTACAAGTGCATAAAAACTCTTAGTAGAAGTATGGGAAGATGGAGCACGAAGTCATACACATGCATGTAAAATTTGGGCTTGAATACATACTATTGCAATCAGAAAAAACAAGATGAATTAATCAGTATGTAAACTTTTGCTAGCAATATAATTGCTCTTGTGTGACCCACAATGCAACAATTATTCAAATATTTGACCCAACATAAATTCAAACAATAATTCTAAGTGTTTTCACAAATGACTAATATTCAATTATTCAAGTTCAAACAAGATATTTCAAATTCACTAATGTGAACTGAAGCACACAAGTTTATACAAATGACAACTATTCAAATCAAACTATGTGGAGTTATGAATGGACATCATCAGTGAAAACCATATAAAATTAAAAGATTACCAGAATGTATTGGTATGTATATAAATTATAAAATGCAAATGCAACTTTGAACCGAGAATGCAATTTAAAATTGCAAGAAAGGGAAATTTGACTAATTGGAAATGAGGATGGAAGGACGGTGGATGCAGGTGTGTGTGGCCTCGCTAGGAGGATGGGTCTGTGCCAGGAAAAGGGGCCCACGCCAAGGAGGAGGTCGTGTCGAGGTATAGCCGCTCCAATAGGAGGGGCCATGCTAGGGGAAGAGGAGGCTACGTCAACGAGAAAGGGGTTGCGTCAGGGTGGAGGAGGTGGTGCTAAGGGTTAAGGGGCCACATGGGGTGGAGGAGACAGCGCCAAGGGCGAAGGGGCCACGCTAGGAGAGAGGGCAGCACCGGGGAAAGGAGGGTCGTGCTAGGCAGGAGGAGATCGTGTCGGAGTGTAGTTGCTTTAGGAGGAGGGGAGCATGCTAGGGGAGGAGGAGGTTGTGCTGAGGAGGAAGGGGTGCGCCAAGGGGGAAGGGGCCACACCAGGGTAGAGGCAACACCAAGGGAGAAGGGGGCATAGAGAGAGAGAGAGAGAGAGAGAGAGAGACACACACACACACATAGAGAGGAGAGAGACGCACCAGGGAGGAGGGAGGCAGCGGGCAGTAGAGCACGTGAGCAATATGGATGAGCATGGGTATTGGGATAGACAAAACAGAAAAGTATGGTCCTCTAGCCTCTAGGAATGAAGGTTTAGCAGAAAATTTGAGCATGTGTTTGGTTGGATGGTCCAAGTGAGTTGGGTTAGGTTGAACCCATTTTTTTGGGCTGTTTGGTTTGGGGAGCCTGTGGGATAGGTTCATCCCAATAGGGGAATATTCCCCGTACACCCAGGTTCGCTCCTGTCGGAGACCTAATACCGGGGTACCCGATAAGGTGGGATTAATAACCATCGAACGTTGACGCTTCTGGTCAGACAAGAACGCTACTACACTTCTTGCTCGAACAACGGAAGATTGGTTCCGCCTCGCCCGACCCCCGAGGTCTAAGGCTCCACCTCGCTCGACGGCTGAAGGCTGGCTCTACCTCGCCCGAACGCCTGAGGGCTGGCTCTACCACGCCCGACGTCATAGGCCTGGCTCCACCTCGCCCGATGGCTGAGGGCTGGCTCCGCCTCACCCGAAAGCCTGAGGGCTGGCTCCGCCTCGGCCTACGGCTGAGGGCTGGCTTCGCCTCGCCCGACGGTCGTGAGCTGGCTCCGCCTCGCCCGACAGCTACACCCTGTTCCTTCATACAAGCACAGGGTACGACAAGACATTCGAGTCAAACCGCAGTACCGAGGGCCATGCCCTGCATGCTTGCAGGAAGGTACTGTTAGGATATGATGGGACGGGCGCTTTAAGCCCTTTCCGACCTGACAGAGCCTGAACAGTGTGTTGTAGGCGTCGACTTTTGTCCCACAGTGTTGTAGGCGCCGCCATCAGCCCTCGGATGCGGATACTAACACGAGCATACGACAACCACTACGATCCAAGATAGAGCTCACATCATCCATAGTGACGGACGTATGGTCACTCCCCCATCTACTCCCCGAAGGGTCACAGCTCAGCTCTCTGGCACGCCGCACCGTCCGCCGGTGTAGGATGGGACGCGCCCACTTGCTGAAAGAGGCCAGGGAACGGTCCCATGAGGATCAACGAACATGCCATTCCTGGCATGATCTGCCATGTTAGCAGGGCAGACACATGGGAAAAGGAAGACCCGGCTCCCTAGTACCTTCTCTACCTTTGGTTTTTTCCTCTTTCTCCCGTCTGTAACCCCTGCTCCCCCCTTGGTCTATAAAAGGGAGGGCAGGACACCCCACTAAGGGGACGGATCGTTTTTGACAGACAAGACACAGCCAAGCAGCAACCAAGCTCTTGGCGTCCTTTCGACCTTTCCATAAGAGACTTGGGACATGTTCCTCTCTTGACCGTTTGTACCCCCTACTACGAACCTTTTTCGGTACTAATAACACAAGCAGCAGCAGACTAGACATAGGGTCATTCTGCCCGAACCAGTATAAACCTTGTGTCCTTTAGTACACGATCCGAGCCTAACGTGCAACAACTGTAAATTTACTAGCCGGTGTTTGTTCGAAATACCGACAGTTGGCGTGCCAGGTAGGGGCCTTTGTGCGTTCCAAATCAGGCCTCGGATGGCTAGCCATGCAATCAGCTGGGTCCCGGGCGCACATGTGCGTTTCAGTAACCTGGACTTCATCGTCACGATGGGAAGAGAGTTGGCGTTGGCCCACGTCGCCATCCAATCTCTCCCCTCCATCGACTTCGGTTACGGGAGGCTTGAGCGCCAGCCTGGCGTCCCCCTTGGACCTCAGCCGTCCAGGGAGGACCCGCGCCGCCTCACCCTCTCTCCGAAACACTCCGCACGGAGCACCTCAATGGCGCTTCCGTTCGGTCTTCGCAACATCGTGGCGACCATAAGCCACCTTGTGGCACAACACACGATCCCATCTCCCGCGAACAACGAGTTCATGGGGATGATCGATAGCATCACGAAATCCCTCCATGGCCTCCTCGCGAAGGGGCCAGGGTCGGACTCTGGCTCTGACTCTAGTAGGGGGAGCCATCACCCCTCCCGGGAATGTTTCATGGCAGAAACCCCCGAGGGACACGTCGAAAGCATCTCCGCGGAGGAGACTACTCCGGCGGGTAACCTTGGTGGTGGAACCGAAGGGGGGACAGCGGCCCCACCTCACATAGGGGTGGAGCAGCTAAGAGCCCAAAAGCGGGAGATAGACGAAGCCAGACAATAGCTTGTTCGGGAGTACGCGGAGGTCGATCAGGAGATCAAACGTTGTAGAAAAGGTGGGCGCGCACGCGCCGTGGCCCATGACGTAAACCGAAGGATCATTGCCGATGATGAAACCCTTCCTCACTTCGCTCGAGCAAGCCAGAACATCACCGCCATGATGGCCTTGCTTCATGGCCTTCTAGAGGCCGCAACGCCCGAGGATCGTCGGGCCCACCGTAAAATACGCATGCTGCTCAAGCGCGCAGCGGCGCAGTAGGCGGAAAGCTCGTTGTCCTGACGATGCGAGCTCGACACTAGCCAGCAAACGCCCTTGGTGCATCCCACCAGGGACGCATTAGTCCACCAAGCACCATAAGGCGGCGTGCAGCGCACTGCGGCCCAGATACATCAGCGTCTCGGCCGCAACCACGACGCACGCAGCACCATCGACGCTCGCAGACGCGCCTACAGCGACCCAAGAGAAGGAGCGCGCCATGGCTATCATCCTCGATGTGGCGGACGCTACAACAGCGGCGAGGATCGGAACCCGAGTCCTGGCCTCCTAGGGCCTCAGGCCTTTGGCCGGCACATCCTCAACGCTGTATTCCCACCAAGGTATCGACCACCTACCAATATCCCTAAGTACTCTGGGGAGACAAACCCCGGGCTTTGGCTTGAAGACTATCGGCTTGCCTGTCGAGCCGGTGGTGCGGATAATGACGACTTCATTATCCGCAACCTCCCACTATTCTTGGCCGATTCGGCATGAGCGTGGTTGGAACACCTGCCGCCCAACGCAATCCAGAGTTGGGCGGATCTGAAGGAGATCTTTGTGGGAAACTTCCAGAGCACGTACAAGCGCCCTGGGAACCCATGGAACCTCAAGAACTGCCAAGAAAAGGCCGGTGAGACCCTCCGCAGGTACATCCGATGCTTCTCCCGGCAGTGCAACCAGCTCCCTAACGTTGTCGACGCCGATGTAATAGGAGCCTTCCTATCCGGGACGACCTACGAGTCCTTGGTTCATAAGCTAGGATGCACGGGCCCGCGAACCACCAAGGAACTCCTGGACATCGCCACCAGCCATGCCTCAGGAGAGGAGGCAGTCGGAGCGATCTTCGATTGCCTTGAGGGCAAGGCAAGGCGGGACGAGGGTGCCGGCGAAGGCACCTGTAATCGTTCTGCCAAAAGGAAGAACAAGAAGCAACAGCACGAGGACTCACTCGTGGCCACCGCTGATCGTAAGGGTGGTCGAAAGCCCACGGAGGGCACTCCGAGCCACTTTGAAAAATTACTCGAGGGGCCGTGCTCGAACCACGCCTTTCCCATAAAGCATCTGCTCAAGAACTACGGTCTCATGCGGAAGTTATTGTCCGGAAGCTCCAACAAAGGGGAGCAGGGGAAGGAACCTGTCCCCACTGCCGACGAGGAGGAGGAGAAGGATGACGGCTTTCCAACGCCAGATGGCTGCCTTATGATCTTCGGAGGCTCAGCGGCCTACGACTCCAAACGTCGTCAGAAGGTCACACACCGTGAGGTCTACATGGCCCAACCGGCCACACCTCCCTTCCTCCGGTGGTCAGAGTCTGCCATAATCTTTGACCGGACCGACCATCCAGTTACCGTCCCGCACCCAGGGAGATATCCACCTATAGTTGACTCGATCGTCGGCCCAAAGCGACTCACCAAAGTACTGATGGACGAAGGTAGCGGCCTCAACATCATGTACGCAAAGACACTCGACGAGATGGGCATCGACTGCACGAACCTCCGCCCAACCCGAGCGCCTTTCTATGGCATCGTGCCCGGGAAACAGGCCATGCCACTAGGTCAGATCGATCTGCCCGTCACCTTCGGGGATCAGTTCAATTACAGGACTAAGACCCTCACCTTTGAGGTGGTTGGGTTCCTTGGAACCTTCCATGCCATCCTGGGATGACCATGCTACGCAAAATTCATGGCCGTCCCCAACTATACATACCTCAAGCTAAAGATGTCGGGCCCCCACGGGGTCATCACCGTCGGCACCTCCTTCCAGCGGGCCTACGAGTGCGAGGTCGAGTGCTGCGGCCACGCCACAGCAATCGTCGCCTCCGGGGAACTCGCGGCCCTCAAGGAAGAGGTCTCCGAAGAAATGCCCGACGCAAAGAAATCAACTGGGTCGTTCGAATCGGCATAAGGCTTCAAGGAAGTCCTCATAGATCCCAGCAGCTCTGAGGGTAAAATGGTGCGCGTTGGTACCACACTTTCCACCAAATAGGAAAGCGCGCTCGTCGACTTCCTCTGCGACAACAAAGGCATCTTTACGTGGAAACCCTCGGATATGCCAGGCATTCCGAGGGAGGTCACCGAGCATACCTTGAAGATCCATCTAGGCTCCAAGCCGGTGAAGCAACGCCTACATCGCTTCGACGAGGAGAAGCGTAGGGCCATCGATGAAGAGATAGCAAAACTATCGGCGGCCAGATTCATCAGGGAAGTACACCACCCAGAGTGGTTAGCTAATCCTGTTCTTGTGCAAAAGAAGAGTGGGAAATGGAGGATGTGCGTAGACTATATGGGTCTCAACAAAGCATGTCCAAAGGATCCGTTTCCTTTGCCGTGCATAGACCAAATAGTCGACTCTACCTCGGGGTGCAAAACCCTCTACTTCCTTGATGCCTACTCCGGCTACCATCAAATCGCGATGAAAGAGTCTGACCCGCTCGCGACGTCTTTCGTCACCCCCTTCGGGTCATTCTGCTACGTCTCAATGCCGTTCGGATTGAAGAACGTTGGGGCTACATACCAGCGCTATATGCTCAGATGCTTCAGGGACCTCATCATGCAGACCGTTGAGGCCTACGTCGACGACATCATAGTTAAGTCCAAACGGGCTGACCACCTTGTTACCGATCTTGAGCAGACCTTTGCAAAACTCCGAGCGAATGGCATCAAACTCAACCTCGAGAAGTGTGTTTTCGGGATCTCGAGGGGTATGCTGCTCGGCTTCATCATCTCCGAGCTTGGCATCGAAGCCAACCCGAAGAAAATCATGACCATCACAAGGATGGGCCCAATTCAGAACATAAAGGGGGTTCATTGAATCACAGGGTGCCTTGCCGCCCTTAGCTAATTCATCTCGCGCCTCGGCGAATGAGGTCTCCCCCTTTATCTACTCTTGAAGAAAGCCGACCGCTTCGAGTGGACGTCCGAGGCCCAAGAGGCACTTAACATGGTCAAACTGCTTCTGACAAGGCCCCCAATCCTAGTTCCTCCAAGCGACGAAGAGTCCCTCCTACTGTACATTGCGGCCACCACGCAAGTGGTCAGCGCCGCCTTGGTAGTAGAGCGGGAGGAAGAGGGGCACGCCCTCAAGGTATAGCGCCCTATGTACTTCATCAGCGAAGTACTATCCGACTCCAAGACCCGCTACTCCCAAATCCAGAAGCTCCTTTACACCGTCCTCATCACCAAGAGAAAGCTACGCCACTACTTCGAGTCACACCCCATGACGGTCGTGACATCATTCCCCCTCGATGAGGTCGTCCAGAGCCAGGACGCCATGGCAAGAACCGTGAAGTGGGCACTTGAGTTGATGGATCAAGGCATCATGTATGCCTCCCGAACGGCAATCAAGTCCCAGGTGCTGGCTGACTTCATCACAAAATGGACCGAGGTCCAAACACCACCGGCGGTCGTCGATCAAGAGTACTGGACGATGTACTTTGATGGATCGCTGATGAAGAAGGGCACTGGTGCGAGGTTGGTCTTCGTATCACCCCTCGGGGTCCGCATGAGGTACATGGTTCGTCTCCATTTCCCCTCATCAAATAATGTGGCTGAGTATGAAGCGCTCATCAACGGCCTACGAATCGCCATCGAGTTGGGCATCCGATGCCTCGACATCCGAGGTGACTCCCAGCTAGTTGTCAACCAAGTCATGAAGGAGTCGAGCTGCCACGATGCTAGGATGGCTGCGTACTGCTAGGAAGTCTGATGGCTGGAGGACAAGATTGACGGCCTCGAACTCAATCACATCCCAAGGTGTCTCAACAAGGCGTCCGACGCACTTGCAAAAGCCGCATCTGGTCAAGAGCTGGTGCCAACGGGCATCTTCGCCAGTGACCAACATAAGCCCTCGGTGCGCTATGAGGGGTCGAAACGGGCCGACGATGGCCCACCTGATCCAACCTCGGGGGCTAACCAACCAACGGCTCCGTCCGGCCCTGAGGTCATGGAGCTTGAGGAAGTTCCAACGACAGAGCCTGACCCTCTAGACGACAAGAGAATGCTTTACCTCGACTACCTACTCCGTGACACACTGCCGATGGACAAGACGGAAGCTCGACGGCTCGCACGTCGCGCCAAGTCCTTCGTTCTTGTGGAAGGCGAACTCTACAAATGAAGCCAGACTAGGATCCTGTAGCTCTGTATCCCCGTCAAATAGGGGAAGCTTCTGCTGGGCGATATCCATGGTGGGGTCCGTGGTCACCATGCCGCACCTAGAACCTTGGTTGGGAACGCATTTCGATAGGGCTTCTACTGGCCCACTACAGTAGCCGACGCCGAGCAGATCGTACGCACCTGTGAAGGGTGTTAGTACTACGCTCGGCAAACCCACCTCCCGGCCTAGGCACTCTAGATGATCCCCATCACGTGGCCCTTCATGGTCTGGGGGCTTGATCTGGTTGGACCTCTCAAAAAGGCACCCGGGGGCTACACCCACTTGCTTGTCACTGTAGACAAGTTCACAAAATGGATCAAAGCTCAGCCGATCTCCATGATCAAGTCTGAGCAAGCTGTGTTGTTCTTCCTCGACATCATCCATCGTTTTGGAGTACCGAACTCCATCATCACGGACAATGGCACATAGTTCACCGGCAAGAAATTCGTTTGATTCTGCGATGCACAACACATCCGGGTCGATTGGGCCCCCGTGGCGCACCCCCAAACGAACGAGCAGGTCGAGCGCGCAAACGTCATGCTGCTACAAGGCCTCAAGCCTAGGATCTTCAACCGGTTGAACAAGTTCAGTGCACGTTGGGTCATCGAGCTCCCTGCGGTACTCTAGAGCCTGAGGACAACTCCTAGTCGGGTCACCAGCTACACGCCTTTCTTCATGGTCTACGGTTCCGAGGTCATCCTCCCGACGAACCTCGACTATGGAGCGCCAAGAATTAGAGCATACGACGAACAGGGAGCCATGGCGTCCCACCAAGATGCCATGGACCAGCTGGACAAAGCCCACGACATCGCCCTCCTCTGTTCGGCCAACTACCAGCAGGCGTTGCGATGGTACCACAGCCGACGGGTGTGGGACTGAGCCTTCAACGTCGGGGACCTGGTTCTCCGCCTAGTGTAGAACAATAAGGACCGCCACAAGCTCTCCCCACCCTGGGAGGGACTGTACGTCATCACGGAAGTACTCTGGCCAGGCGCCTACAAGTTGAAAACCATCGACGGCGAGGTCTTCACCAACGCCTGGAACATTGAGCAGCTACGTTGTTTTTACCCTTAAATAAACGTATACTTTTTCTTATCAGTTTTTGTCTTCAAAAATCCCCGATCTTTAGTGACATCCGACCCCTGCAAATTGCGAGGGGTCGGACCTCACTTGGGGGCTGATATAAGTATGTTTATCCTGCAAACACTCTATATGTTATCTTTGCAAACATTCTCTGAGTCTTCCCTCTTTTCTCGTGGCAAGACCTAAGGTCTAGGATTTTGGGAACAATTTCTGAGTATAACTGGCAGGACTGCGGGAAGCCCACGCCCCAGCGGCTACGGCCTCCTTGCTCACTAGCATAATCAGAAATTGATTCGCCCGTACTGCAAGTTTTTTGTGACCTTAACCATGGGAAGGGTCGGAAGGCACCAAACCTCTTCTGCGAAAAGAGAGAGAAGAGCTAAAAAGCTGTTTGCCGTAACGAAAGTTGAAAACTTGTTCATTCTTTGCACAAATTCATCGCTTACAAAGTGATTTCATCATGAAAAGGACTAATGTATTCATAAAATACAAAAGACTGTTCACTCGAGGGCTTCCCCACAACTTATTTGATTACAGTTTCTGACCAGTTCTACTATGAGTACTACTACGGTCGCTGCGCCATGCTCTCCATCGGCGACGTCCTACTGCTCCGTGGGATCCTCAAGGGTGCCGTCATCTGCAACGTCGAGCACCACATCGGCGGCTGTGGTGCCTCCACCAGAGCGTCCAAGGACTACACCATCGTCATCAGCCGCAACCCTGACAATGGCACCTCCGCCGGAGCATCCAAGGACTACGCCATCATCATTAGCCGCAACCTTGACAACGACACCTCCACCGAGGCATCTAGGGACTGCGCCATCGTGATCAGCCGCAACCTCGACAACGACACCTCTGCCAGAGTGTCCAGGGACTACGCCATTGTGATTAGTCACAACCCTAACAACAGCATATGCGCGGGGGGCGTTTCCCACTGAAGAACGGCCACCACGAACAACGGCAAAGTCGATGACGCTCTGCACCCTCCAGTGCACCTCCTCCTTCGGCAGCAGCGGCCCCTTCTTAGCAAAGGCGGCCAACACCGCCTCATCTACGTTGGATGACCTCCAGCTCGACATCACGCTCCGGATTCACGAGCGGATCTGTGAGTTTTTCTCTCCCTGGCATTACCCTCTCTCACTTAGGAACCGCTGCGTCGCACGAACGCATTCGGTAGAAAGGAAGGAGAAGAGGTAGCAGCTCAGAAGCAGGCGAAAGAATGGGACGAGAACTCCCCTACCCTCCCTATTTAAGGAAGAGGCGCAGTAGCTGAGGAAAGGCAAAAGGTTGGGACGAAAAACTCTCTTCCTTCCCCTATTCAATGCAGGTGGAAAATCGATGCTGACGGGAATCCGAGGGGACGCACCTAGACCGACAGGACGCGCTCTAATCAACGAGACGTCGCCTGGTCAAAACAGGACGCTGCCTAGGCATGGCCCACCACTAACACGCGCCGAGCGTGAGAATCTAGGCACACCCGCATGCAGGCGACTCTCCGCTTCCCCAGGCAAGACCATGGAACGACCCGACGACGAAAACCCCGTCTAGGGGGCCCAACGGGCCTCCTGGGTCGATCGGACAGCCCAGGTAAAACAACAAATGAACGACCGCTAAAAGATAAGCACCTCTATTTACTGACTTTGCGTGTTAATTTCATTACCGAGCGTCCGACCCCAGCAACGGTAGGGGCACGAACAGTGCTCGGGGGCTGCCGAGGGTGTCTACTTGTTTAGACATCCTCATCGCCTAACCCCTCCTTACGTTTGGGAAACCGGAGACACAGGGTGCGGGTGTAAAACTTTGAGTAGAACTGGACGAACCGCTAGACCCCACGCCCCGACGGCTACAGTGTTTTTGTTCACCAGCATAATCGAATTCACAGTTCCCCGCGCCCCAAGCTTTCGCATCCGCCTTCTCGAGAAGGATTCGAAGGGGTCCGCCAGCAGATTCTCCTTCAAGGGGAAGCTGTCAGGTCGCTTAAAGTCGATCGAACAGCTCAAATCGCCACCGAGAGACGAAAACAAAAAAAATCGATACTCGTGCAGGTCATGCCGGCCCCATCGCGAACGTCGGACTCGAACCCCATATGAACATATCAGGTAAGAGCTTCTCGTCGCTCATACCGCCAAGGTAACACTACCGACCCCCGCTCTCGTTTCAATTAAATCGTATATTGATTCCATACATCCAAAACGTTGCATACGCAATCACTACATGTCAACGCTTTGTGTCGCGTCACGAAGCGGCAGTCATCTCATTCGATATGAGCGGCAAATGACCGAGGTTCGAAGGCCAGCCCGCGAAGGTTTCGAGGCCGCCTCGCGTCAAATAGAGCCAGGAGAGAAAAACTGTGATGAGCCCCAGCGGCCTTGCCCGACCCCGCTCAGAAGCGGACAGGGACATCTCGACCTTTCTCGTTTGATTCTAGCCTTGAGCCAAACCCACAGAATCTCCATCGAGGAGAGGCCAACGGGCCACCTGAGCCTATCGAACGGCTCGGGCATCTACCGGGAGGCGGGTTGAGAAGTAGTGGAATGCCACATGAGGGCTCTGCCGACCCCGTCAGTGAATGATGGACCCGGATTTCACACGAACATACCCATTAGCGAGCTCATTGAGCGCGACACTTGAGCCATTGAGGCAAGTGTGATCAACTCAGCCCCTCCGATTACGGAAACCAAGGACGGGGTGACGCGTGAAACACGGCCGACCCCTATCAGACCCTAAGGGGCTCAAGGGCTCGAGCCGCTCGATCCGAGATTGAGGGACCGAGGTTCGAAGGCTGACCCGCGAAGGGTCCAAGGCCACCTCACGTCAAACAAGAGCTAGGGGAGAAAACACAGATGAGCCTCAGCGTTCTTTGTCCAACCCGCATTGAGGCGGATAGGGTCATCTCAACCTTCTAAGTTCAATCAAGCCTCTTACCGAGCCCATGGAATCCCCGTTGAGGGGGATCTGTTGGAAGGCAGGTCGAGGAGCAACGGAACGCCACCCGAGGGCTTTGCCAACCCTATCGCAAAGCAACGGGATCGGATTCCGCCCGAACATCCTCATTAGCTAGCTTATCAAGCACGTCACTCGAGCCATCGAGGCAAGTGATATCGCCTCAACCCCTCCGGTTGCGGAAACCGCGGAGAGGGCGACAATCACGAAACAAGCCGACCCTTGACCGAACCCCCACCACACGTGGGGGCATAGGGAAGGCCGGACCAGCAATGGGACCAAACGCACTGTGGCAGAACCACCCAAAATAGCACACTTACGGAGGCGCTCGTCTTCCACCAGACACTAAGCACCCTGAAAGCAAGCTACAACGGTCGGTATCCATCGGGCACACCCCGAGGGAGAACCTGAAAGATCCACATTTTTCCCAATGATCCAATAATGAGAGTGAGTTACAACACAAGTCCATTTCATACATTAGAGTTTCTTAAAAAATACATTATTACAATACCAAATATCAGAGTGCGGAATGATAAACAGCGGAATTTAAAAAGATAACATCTAGCGATAAGGGGCGAGGATTCCGTCTGAGCCCAGCAGAAGAATCCTCGCCCCTTATCGCTAGATGTTATCTTTCTAAATTCCGCTATTTATCATTCCGCACTCTGGTATTTGGTATTGTAATAATGTACTTTTTAAGCAACTCTAATGTATGAAATGGACTTGTGTTGTAACTCGCTCTCATTATTGGATCCTTGGGAAAAATGTGGATCTTTCGGGTTCTCCCTCGGGGTGTGCTCAACGGATACCGACCGTTGTAGCTTGCTTTCGGGGTGCTTAGTGTCTAGTGGAAGACGAGTGCCTCCGTAAGTGTGCTATTTGGAGCGGTTCTGCCACAGTTGGTACCAGAGCCAATAATGGTTACGAGTTTCATCACTCTTTTTTCAAAACTTAAAATTTTGACCAACAAGAGCTTTGCGAAAAGTAGGATGCGATTATATTAGGTAAATAAGTATAAGCCCTAGCAATATGGTATATCTAGGATAGCGGCACGGGTTTTATCTAATTAGTTTTCTGCAGGTACACTGACTTACGTTGCGTAAGAAATCGCTTAGTATACGGAAAGTGAGTGTGCGATGTGCCGAAAAGATATGCACTTTGTTGCCCAACAGATAATGCCTCCAAATCTTCAGAGCGTGGACCACAGCAGCCAGCTCTAAGTCATGAGTGGGGTAGTTCACCTCGTGCTTCTTCAGTTGGCGCGAAGCATAAGCTATCACACGCCCATCTTGCATAAGCACACACCCCAGTCCCGTCTTTGAGGCATCACAGTAAACATCAAAGGGCCTATCAATATCTGGTTGGGCCAACATAGGAGCAGTGGTCAGAAAAGTCTTCAGAGACTAAAAAGCTTCTTCACAAGATGGGCTCCAATCAAACTTTGCTTCTTTCTGGAGCATCTTGGTCATGAGCTGGGCTATCTTGGAGAAATCAGGAATAAAACGCCGATAGTATCTAGCTAGACCAAGGAATTGATGGATCTGGTGGATAGACTTGGGAGACTTCCAATCCAATACATCTTGCACCTTGCTGGGATCTATAGAAACGCCTTCAGATGTCAACACATGCCCTAAGAACTGCACTCGATCTAACCAAAACTCACACTTGCTGAATTTAGCATACAGCTTGTGCTCCCTTAGTCGAGTCAGTACTATCCAGAGGTGTCGGGCATGCTCTTCATCATTCTTGGAATAGATCAAGATGTCATCAATGAAAACCACCACAAACTTTTCTAGCTCTGGCATAAAAACTGAATTCATCAGGTACATGAAGAAGGCAGGACCATTGGTAAGACCAAAAGACATCACCAGGTACTCATACAGCCCATACCTAGTAGAGAAAGCTGTCTTTGGTATATCATATGGCCTGATCTTGATCTGATGGTAGCCTGATCTGAGATCAATCTTCGAGAACACCTTAGCACCAGCTAATTGGTCGAACAAAGTATCTATGCGGGGCAAAGGATACTTGTTCTTAACTATTACCGTATTAAGGGGGCGGTAGTCCACACACATCTGCAAGGTACCATCCTTCTTCTTTACGAAAATAGCTGGGCAACCCCATGGTGAAGAACTCGAGCGGATGAAACCTTTGTCCATCAATTCTTCCAGTTGCTCCTTCATTTCTGCTAGTTCTCTTGGAGCCATGCAGTACGGGCGTTTGGAGATAGGAGCAGTACCAGGCTCAAGCTCAATGGAGAATTCTACCTCACGGTCCGGTGGCAACCCAAGAAGATCTTCAGGGAAAACATCCGAGAACTCACATACTACCGGAATGGAGGTAAGATCAGGAGCAACTTCAGCATGGGCAGCAACAGGTAAGACTGGTTCTAAGAGTATAATAAGAGACATCCTATCCTCAGAAGAAGGAAGCCATAACTCCACACTTCTCTTCTTCATATCCAATACTACCCCATACACCCGCAACCAGTTCATTCCAAGAATAACATCAATGCCTTGCCCAGACATTATCATGAACTATAGACGGTAAGTGTGGGTGGCTAATACCAAACTTACTGTATCCGTGCGGGTATTGATGAACATTTGTGAACCCACAGTATGGATCTTATAGGCATACGGTATAGCCATAAGTGATAAGTTGTGCCGCTCTACAAACCCCATGCTCATGAAGGAATGTGATGCACCAGAATCGAACAACACCAAAGCTGGATGGGAGTCGATGGTAAACATACCAGCCATAACTGTCTCCTGCTGCACAACCTGCTGAGCATCCATGAAGTGCACCTGACCAGACCTACTGGGCACTTTCTTCTTGATGATGGTCCTCTTGATCAGCCTGGAATTTGTGGACGGTTGAGCTGACTGAGCCGGCTGGTTCTGGGGACAGGGCCGGGCATAGTGGCCATCTTTGCCACATTTGAAGCAAGCTCCTGGCCTATTCGCAAACCCCTGATGAGGTGGGACCTGCTGTCCCTGAGACTGCTGCGGCAACACCTGCTGTAGAGGTGTGCGGTACTGAGTTGAGGAAGCTTGTGAAGTCTGCTGGGGTTGCCGGAACGAAGCCCGCCGGATGGTTGATAGGGCCCCCGCCGGACAACTTGAATATTCTATGTGTGAGGGTGGCTAGAAGACCCTGTGTCCACCCGCTTCCTCTTCCAATCAGCTTGAGACGCCCGCTGAAAACCCTCCATGGCAATGGCGGCGTTCATCAGAGCCCCAAAGGTTTGATAGTTCCCCGTATATAGTTTCTCCTGAAGGAGCGGAGTGAGACCACGAAAGAAGCGTTCCCTCTTCTTGTCATCAGTATCCACCTGACTGCCAGCATACTGAGCCAAGTGATTGAACTTGTTCACATATTCCATCACTGTCCTGTTCCCCTAGCGCAGCACCAGGAACTCGGTCACCTTCTGGTTGATGACATCAGCAGGGATAAAGAACTCTCGCAAAGCGGTGGAGAACTCCTGCCATATTGCCGGGTGATCCGGTAGCTCCGTGGCCTAGAAAGTTTCCCACCATGCACCTACGGACCCCAAAAGTTGCTGCGCCGCAAAGTACACCTTCTGCTCGTCGGTGACTTCGAGCAGCCGAAACTTCTGCACCAGCATGCGAAGCCAGTGCTCTGCCTCCAGAGGCTCATCGGACGGGGTGAAGGTGGGTGGGTGAGTCTTGAGGAAGTCCTGGTAAGAGGACTATCCCCCAGGACGGCGGGCACCACCCTCATTCCCACCGTTTCCCCCGTGACCTCCACGGGCGAGGCCCGCGACAGCCTGTGCCATAATATCCATGGCACGAGCTGTTTCCTGGCGAGCAGCAGCCGACTCCCGGCGAGCAGCCAACAGCTCCACCATTATCTCTGCGAGAGTCATTGGCGGAGGCGGTGGCGGCGGCGGGAAAGGATGAGGAGCCAGAGGTGGAACCTCCTGACCTCCCCCGATGCCGCGCTCAATGCCCCGGCCACTGTCACCCTGGCCCTCGTTAGCCGCCCCCGAATTGGTGCTCCCGCGTCTAGACCTTAGGTTCATCTGTAAGAGATAGGAACCATCCATTAGAACACCCTTCTGATCAGAATCAAGGGATTAGAGAGATGACAGCACAATTATTAAAGCATTAATTTAGTTAGTCCTACCAATTTACTAATTCAATTATCCGTGAAGGGGGATTTTTAGTTCAAGTAAGATGCTATTATTAGGATGCATGCTTCGGCCTACACGTTGACTCAAGCCGGAATAAAGCGGCATTCGTAAAATTTTCGGCACTCTTATCGCTAGATGTTATCTTTCTAAATTCCATTGTTTATCATTCCGTACTCTGGTATTTGGTATTGTAATAATGTACTTTTTAAGAAACTCTAATGTATGAAATGGACTTGTGTTGTAACTCGCTCTCATTATTGGATCCTTGGGGAAAATGTGGATCTTTCGGGTTCTCCCTTGGGGTGTGCCCAATGGATACCGACCGTTGTAGCTTGCTTTCGGGGTGCTTAGTGTCTGGTGGAAGATGAGCGCCTCCGTAAGTGTGCTATTTTGGGTGGTTCTGACACATGCACGGTCACGAAACGATCGCCTAAATCCTAAGTAAGGGGTATGTGCGAATACAAGAGTAAGTTTGCTATCCTCGCTTCGGTCTCTAGTAACATCCGGCCCCAGCAACCGCAAGGGGTCGGATCTCTCTCGAGGGCTGATAAAGGTATAAATACCTTCCTTTATTTTTTTTCGAAAAAAGTCACAGCATCAGGCCCCTTCCTCGCGTTAAGGTTAGCGGCAAGGTTTGTGGGAACAAGTAAACGAGCATGCCCGGTAAAACTGCAAGAGGCCTACGCCCCGACGGCTATGGTATCTCCGCTCACCAGCATGATTGAAACTTCCCCTTATACACCTCGGGCCCCATGGTCTTAACAAACGGAAGGGTCGGGTCGCATAAACCTTTTTATCGAATGCAAAAGGGAAGAAAGTAAGATCGAACGAACGAAACAAAATCACGAAATTGTTTTCAGACACAAAAAGCACCGACACTTGTCTAGATATTACAGATAAATGTTTACTAAACTTATTCAAGTAACTACTTCCTTGGAGGGAGAACTATGCCTTTCAGCCTGTCCGCCAGGTTCCGCGTGATAGGAGTCACCGCCTTCTCGATCTCATCCAGCTCGGAGTTCTCGTAGCCAGGCACGAAGCCGAGGCTCATTACCTCCAAGTTAACTTCGCGATCATAATGAGAGCGGGCAACAGCAAAGGCTTGGGTGATCCTAGCGTGGAAGGCGTTCTCCTCAAGCTGGCCCACCTGCGCCGTGATGTCCACGGCACGGGCCGCAAGTGAGCTGGATTCCTCCGGCCGCTCCACCCCTAGGTCCTCAAAGACCGCCCCGACGATGGTGCGCAGAAGATCGTGTTCGTCGCTCTCGGCCTAAAGAGTCCCCCACACCTCGGCAAGCTCCGTGCCTAGCCCGACAGAGATGCTCTCGGCCTCCAGCCTTTGGGCCACCGCGGCTCGAAGATCCGCCCGGAGGGAGTTGACCACCTAACGTGCCTCGTCGCGCTCTCAGACAGCCCGGTCGAGCTCCTCGTGGACCGTGCCATGCTCCGACCGGAGTCTTTCTGTGGTCTGGCTCAGCTCATCTCGCTCCCTACGCAGCCGGGCGATCTCCTTGACATCTTGATTCGCCCTCTGCTACAGGGCCACAGACCTTTCCTCGGCCCTCAGCTTGAGATCCCACTCCATCTCCAGCTCAGCCAGGAGGTCGATAGCCCACTGGCTAGCCTTGACATCCTTCTGGAGCAGCTCGTCTCGCTCCTTTCAGACCTTGGCGGCCGCCTCATCCCGCTCCTTTCAGACCTTGGCGGCCGCCTCCTCGTCCCACTGCACCCTCACCGACAAATCCTGGAACATCCCATGGATCTCCTCCGTGTCCCGACGCGCCTCGGCTTCCCGCTGTTTGGTGACAGCAAGCTAGGCGCTCACATCTCCGCATAGCCGAGCCTCCTCGGTGAGGTAGTCCCATTCCACCTTCTGCTCGCGGAGGAACTAGGATTTCCCCCGGCTACGGGCAATAAGGGGCTAGAAAGAAGACTAGTATAAAAAATATGAAAATACAAGAATACATGAAGAAAAGAAGAAAGCGAGAGGGAAGATCAAGCACATACATAGCCAGTGCGAACGATGACGTCACGCAGGACGCCCCTGTCCTAGCTCAAGGCATCCATCATGGCCGAGAAACCAATGTCGAGACTCTCCCGCTCCATGCTATCGGAAGCATCGTCGAGCGAGAAGAGAGTCAACGTTGGGTCTTGAGGCGCCATCCACCAGAGCGGCGGCTCACCCCATGCGGGCGACCCCCCGCTGATCCTCTCCACCACCGCCACTATGCCCGGGGACCCTCCGGTCATGTCCCCCTCCATCCGGCCCACCTCGGGCGGCGCCGCCTGGGCTGCCGGTGGCACGGATTGCGC
Source organism: Miscanthus lutarioriparius (assembly GCA_904845875.1). Classification (NCBI taxonomy): domain Eukaryota; kingdom Viridiplantae; phylum Streptophyta; class Magnoliopsida; order Poales; family Poaceae; genus Miscanthus; species Miscanthus lutarioriparius. The sequence continues at coordinate 118,033 of CAJGYO010000755.1, forward strand.
CGCTCCCTCGGACACCGCTGTGGCTGCGTCCGGCTGCTCCTGACTTGGCACGGTCGTGGCCACCTCCGCTTGCGACATCGGGGCCTCGACTTGAGACGCCATGCCCACCATAGGAGGCGCCACGAGCGTGGGCGGTGGCTCCGTCCCCTCGAACGTAGGCGATGGAGTCACCTCCGCCGTCGTCTGCTCGGCAACCCCCGAAGGCACTTCCTCAGCCCCGGCGCCCGCCTGACCCACCGAGGGCACGAGCGCCACCACTGGTGGTGCCTAACCGACTGACGAGGCCACAACATCGGCTCCACTCTTGCCCAAAACAGGAGCGACGTCAAGCGACGACACCCATTCCGCCTGAAGAGCGACACTCTTCTTAGGCGCCAGTGCCAAGGAATGGCCCCGTCGCAAGAGTCTGCAAAAGGTTAAAAGGTATAAGGTCACACCGAAAAACAGAAAAACAGAGGAATTGGTGACTTACTCTGGCACTGTTGGGCGGTAGGGACATTTTGGGGACGAACCCCCAGTTTCCTACCCCAACTCGTCTGGGCAGGGCCGCTTCGAGCCTGCCCCCTGCTCCCGGGCAGAGGGGCTCGTCTCCCTTATCTCCAAGGGCGTAACAATGGAGCCACCCCTCTCTGTCGATGCCTCGAGCAAGGCGATAGATCCACCCGCCCCCATCAGCTCAGGGGGCGCGGTAGCAGAGCTATCCCCCTCCACCGGCACCTCGGGCGAGGCAGCAGATCCGCCTCCCCCCATCCACCGGTCCTCCGTCGGCACCCCGAACGCAGCGGCGGACCCGCCCACTCCCGTCGGTCCCAAGGACGGGCCCATGGTTTGGCCCGCCTCCGCCGTCCTCATGGACTCACTTTCCCCCGCATGGAATGGGAAGGGTCCCTACGTGGACAATCGGGTGCCTGTCAGCGAATCATCACCCTCCAGGACATCCTAATCCATGTCGGCTACTACCTCATCAAACTCCTCGTCGTTGTCGTCACTGCCTGTCTTCTCTCCTCGATCTCATGCTTGCTGCTTCCGTAGCATCTTCTTCTTCTTGAGCTCCCTCGTCCTCCTATCCCACTCAGCCACGGTGCGATTCGCCGTCGCCAGGATTCTGTCCTTCGGCAGCGGAGCCAGGCAATCCCCGAGAACGAGTCTCTGCGGCTGGTCCCGCTATCCCAAGGTCAGCGTCAAGGGGCTAGGAATTCAAGAAAAAAGGAGACACGGGGAAAAGAACTTACAAAGTCAATGAACCCCGGTTCTGGCCGCATTGGGGGATGCCCCGGCACCAGATACACGAAATCAAGGACAACGCCGGTGTTGTCCTTCATAGGCTCCATCGCCTCCTTGATGCGCTGCACCACTTCCATGGGGGAGTGCTTCATCGACAAGCGTCGTCCCTTCGAGCGATGCCCTAGGCACCATCAGGTACAGGGGAAGCACGTGGCTCATCAGTGGCGCCACCCTCCGCGTATGGTAGGCGCCGATGATCCCCGATCCTTTCATGCCCCTCTCCTGTAGAATCTGGAGGGTGGAGAGATGGTCCTTGATCCTCTTCTTGTCTTTGTCCAGGACACCCCACTTCCACGACCCCGGGACCTCTTCGATGATACGCCCGGAGAACACTGGCAAGGGGGCGGCCACGTTGTCCTTGACATAAAACCAATGCGAATGCCACCCCTTGTTGGAGGTTGACAGATGCATCGACGGATAGTCATTCGCTCGGTTGTTGCGCAGATGAATGCTGGCACATCCCATCGGCATGCTCAGCTCTTGCTTCCCAACCCGCTTCTTCGACAGGGTGACAGCAAAGAAATGCCGCCACAGATCAAAGTGGGGACTAATTCCCAGGAACCCCTCACACAGGGCGACGAACGCCGCAATGTGCTGAACCCCATTGGGAGTCAGGTGCTGCAGCTCCGCCTGGTAATAATCCAATAGCCCCCGGAGGAACGGGTGAGCAAGTATGGCGAATCCCCGCTCATGGAAGTGAGCGAAGGACACGACATACCCCTCGGGCAACGACAGCCCATCCTCATCACCGGGCAACCACCACTCCTCGGTGGCGGTCAGCGGGCGAAGGAGGCCACGGTGAACGAGGCACTCCAGGCGCTGAGGGGTGATGCTGGATCTGCACCATGGCTCCATTGAAACGATTGGGAGGGGGTGGATGCGAGTTTAACAGCGGCTGCGATACGGATGCAAGCTTGACGGCAGCTACGATGCGAGTGCAGAGGCTCAGGCGGTTGGTGGTGGAGGTTGTTGATGCAAAGGCGAAGTGGCCAAGTACGGAACCCTGGGGGCGAACCCCTCGGTTTTATAGGGGCGATGGATGCGAGAAGAGCAACCGCCCGCCTAGGTCTCCATGCCTACCATGACACACCTCCACGTCACGTCGTGGGATACGCACCCATGATCCCTATCCTTTCCCACCAAAATCGCGCCGGACGGTTCGCCTTCCCAAGTAGACCAAGACTCTTTTTCCCAGAGAGGGGATGCGGGTCAAAAGGCCTCTTCTACGGCCCGCCTGGGCCTAGGAGTCCAAGGGCTGGCCCAACAATCTCGACGACCATCCCAACGAGGGTTGGGCCCACGAGCGACCAGGACTCAGGCACGCAAGCCTCAAGGGAGCCTCGATGCGCAATCAAACTCCAATCGGGCAAACCCTGGGCGAATCCCCGTGAACGGGATACCAGGATTTCCTTCAAACCGTCCAGATTGACAAAAAACCAAATCTCATAGCCATACCCGCGAAGGATCCAAAATTACCCCCAGGCGATTCTGTCCGAATCACCTGGGGGCTCGGGGGCTACACCCGACAGGTGCACTCGCGCGCACCCTCTAACGAATCAAAATACCCCCCGAGCGATTCTGCCCGAATCACCCGGGGGCTTGGGGGCTACACCCGTCGGGTGCGCTCGCGCGCACCCTCTGGCAAGTCAAAATACCCCCCGGGGGGATTCTATCCGATTCTCCCGAGGGCTCGGGGGCTACTGTTCGAGACCTAATACCGGGGTACCCGATAAGGTGGGAGTAATAACCATTGAACGTTGACGCTTCTGGTCAGACAAGAACGCTACTACGCTTCTTCCCCGAACAACGGAAGATTGGTTCCGCCTCGCCCGACCCCCGAGGGCTAAGGCTCCACCTCACCCGGTGGCTAAAGGCTGGCTCCGCCTCGCCCGAACACCTGCGGGCTAGCTTCACCATGCCCAAAGTCTGAGGGCTGGCTCCGCCTCGCCCGGACGGCTGAGGGCGGGCTCCGCCTCGCGCGGACGCCTGAGGGCTGGCTCCGCCTCGCCCGACGGCTGAGGGCTGGCTTCGCCTCGCCCGATGGCTGTGAGCTGGCTCTGCCTCGCCCGACGGCTACACCATGTTCCTTCATAAATACAAGCATAGGGTACGACAAGACATTCAAGTCAAACCGCAGTACCGAGGGCCATGCCCTGCATGCCTATAGGAAGGTACTATCAGGATACGACGGGACGGGCGCTTTAAGCCCTTTCTGACCTGACAAAGCCCGAACAGTGTTGTTGGCGCCGACTTTTGTCCCACAGTATTGTAGGCGCCGCCATCAGCCCTCGGACGTGGATACTAACACGAGCATACGACAACCACTATGATCCAAGACAGAGCTCACATCATCCACAGTGACGGATGTATAGTCACTTCCCCGTCTACTCCCCGAAGGGTCACAGCTCGGCTCTCTGGCACGCAGCACCGTCCGCCGGTGTAGGATAGGACGCGCCCACTTGCTGAAAGAGGCCAGGGCACGGTCCCATGAGGATCAACGAACACGCCATTCCTGGCACGATGTGCCATGTTAGCAGGGCAGGCACAGGGGAAAAGGAAGACCCGGCTCCCTCGAAGGACCTTCTCTACCTTTTGTTTTTTTCTCTTTCTCCCGTCTGTAACTCCTGCTCCCCCCTTGGTCTATAAAAGGGAGGGCAGGACACCCCACTAAGGGGACGGATCGTTTTTGACAGACAAGACACAGCCAAGCAGCAACCAAGCTCTTGGCGTCATTTCGACCTTTCCATCAGAGACTCGGGACCCGTCCCTCTCTCGACCGTTTGTGGCCCCTACTACGAACCTTTTTCGGTACTAATAACACGAGCAGCAGCAGACTGGACGTAGGGCCATTCTGCCCGAACTAGTATAAACATTGTGTCCTTTAGTGCACCATCTGAGCCTAACGCGCAACAATTATAAATTTACTAGCCGGTGTTTGTTCGAAACACCGACAGCTCCGTTCCTCCAAATCAGAGAAATCGAGCGATCCCACTTGGTCTGCGTGCGGAGGAGGAGGCGGACCACACGCGACGGTGTACAAAAGCCCAACCCCAGCGGCGGTGAGCACGCGCCGCCTCGACAATGTGCAGCGGACGGCCATGGCCATGCGCAACCCCCACTGTGGCTCCCCGAGACGCGTCTGAGCAAAGGGCAGTAAACTGTGTCGTCGGCAAGCTGCGGTCGCGCAGAGGGACGACTAGAAGGCCGCGCCGGAGGAGAACTAGCAGGACGCGATCGCGAGGTGCGGCAGGCCACGGGCGTGAGGTGCGGCAGGTCACCGATAGGCCGTGGCCCGGGGAGCAAGCCGCTAACGAGGGAGCATGCCACACCGGAGAAGCTGGCCGCGGCTGAGGGAGCAGGCCGTGCCAGAGGAGCTGGCCGCGGCCGAGGGAGTAGACCGTGTCGGAGGAGCTAGCCGTGGCCGAGCGAAGGAGGAGCTGCGAAGGAGGACCAGCCTGGGAGATAAGACGACGAAGAAAAGAGGAAGAAGAGACCAAAGGGGTGGATGACACGTGGGCCACGCATGTCTGCTGCCTCGTCCCTCATCGGCCAACCTTCTAAGTTCTAACCAAACAGAGAACTGGAATGGACTCATCCCTGTCAACCAAACACGAGATGGATCCAACCCAACCTAAAAAAACTAGGTCATATCCAGCCCATCTCACGTGGTCCTGGAACCAAACACACGCTTAAGATCTAAGTAGTAGGTAGCTTTAATAGAGAACCAGTTGAAGCTAATATATAGCTATCTATTTGTTTGGTCTGCGATAAAACTTGGTTTTCAGGTAATGGAAAAGTTACATCCTCCACGACCACACTAAAAAATGGGAAACGAGACGTGTACTCTCTTTTGCGACCCATCCACGTTATTTGATCGTCGGCCAAGTAGTAACCTATCTGATCTTAGCCTTAGGGCAATCAGCCTGTTCGGGAGGCCGTATCTTGGATTATTTACTGCTGGCTAGTTTGGTGTGAGAGAAAAACACTGTTCCCGGCTGAAAATTTACGATCATTTATGAGCAAGCGAACAGGCTGAATGTCAATATGGAAAAAGATCTCTGGCTTTATACCAAAGCCAATGCCAATCTGGTTGAACCTAGAAGCCAAAGAAATATTACCTGCTGATTAAGTGAAGACATTGAAAGTAGGCTGTAGCTACGACCGAAGCTTTGAAGGTGATTGGTTACGCTTTCGGCTTTTCTTACTTATACGATGATGTGACTGATGATTTTGCACACTGAAACTGCAGTGCCTCCGTTGGAATCATAGGCATGCAAAACAACGCTTCTGCCTCGGCAAATCAGTGGCCAGGGTAGGGTGAGAAGCGCGCCACCGCCACGCCACCTATTTAAACTGCTCTCAGCGCTCGCCTCTCGGCCACAGCGCGGCTCACACTGACACCTAGAAGCCGGCGTCCATCATCGCTCGCGTCTTGGACATGGACAGGTCGCGCTACCACTCCCCGCTTGCTCTGCTTCCTCTGCACCTCCTCCTCTGCCTCGTCTCGTTCCACGCCTGTTGCGCCGCGTCCATCACCACCGGCACCCCCGACGGCTCGGAGCTGTGGGGGTACGTCGAAGTACGGCCAAGTGAGTAACGCTACCTCCGCATCGATCGCTTGCCAATAATCGAGCATTCTCTTTCTAGCTACTCCATGTCCTGAGCTGAGGTATACATGTCATGTCGCCGTTGTTGCAGAGGCGCACCTGTTCTGGTGGTACTACAAGAGCCCGCAGAGGACGTCGACGCCGTCGCAGCCATGGCCGACCGTTCTCTGGCTGCAGGGCGGCCCGGTAGGCAGCTGCTGCCCTCTCTTTCCTCGTCACACCACAATTTCGGCTTCGGCACAGGATCCTGTGCTCTGGTCTGCTTCACGAGAACATGGCCTGATGAGCAAGTGTTGTGATCAACCATGGTATTTGCTCTCGCAGGGCGCGTCCGGGGTCGGGCTCGGTAACTTCCTGGAGATGGGGCCGCTGGACGTCGACCTCAAGCCGCGCAACTCGACGTGGCTCCAGAAGGCCGACCTCATCTTTGTGGTTAGTGAGACGCAGAGAGCGATAGCTGATGTGGCCTTCCTTCTATCTATTTTGTCTGCCCCCGCTTCTTCTTCATCATCTTTTTGCTGTCGTGATGTTTATTTTACAAGCATAGTCCTCGCTGACGCTGACGGACTTTCATGGCGTGCACAGGACAACCCGGTCGGCACAGGGTACAGCTACGTGGAGGACGACTGCCTGTTCGTGACCAGCGACTGGCAGCAGGCCGCGGACATGACGACGGTGGTCAGGGGGCTGGTGAAGGAGGTGCCCACCCTGGCGACCAGCCCGCTGTTCCTGGTCGCCGAGTCCTACGGCGGCAAGTACGCCGCCACGCTCGGCGCGTCCGTCGCCAGGGCCGTCCGCGCCGGCGAGCTCAACGTCACGCTCGGAGGTACGTAACCGAAATCGACGTTGGTTGGGGAGCAGTTGATGCGTGCGTGCGCGCGCATTGAAATTCTCGTTTCTTTTGCCGTGCGCTAGGTGTGGCGCTTGGAGATAGCTGGATCTCGCCGGAGGATTTCACGGTGAGATTGACCATTTCTAGTTTCTGTGGACAAATCACAAATATTGAATGGGCAGCTAGTTAAAGTGAGCTCTATCTGGATGGTGCAGCTCTCCTACACGCCACTGCTCCTGAGCGTGTCGAGGCTGGACGACAACGCCGGCGACGAAGCAAACAAGTAAGGCAGCAACACGCACACCACCATTTGCATGCCTTTCTCTTGACGTTTAGCGCACCCATCACATTCACATGCGACCCCGTTTTATTTTTAACTTGAGCTCAGGAAGGCGGAGACAGTTAAGGACCAAATCGTGGCGGCGCAGTGGGCCGCCTCGCACAAGTCATGGGTCAGCCTGCTAGATTTCATCGACACCAAGAGCGGCAACGTCGTAAGTGCCCAACGTTGATTCCAAGTCTCTTACTCCATCCTTTTTAATTTTGTACATATTTCTGTATTTTTTTTTCTTAGAGGATCAATGTTATAGAGCCTAGGAATCAATGTTAGTGCAAAAAGAAACCATAAATATAGAAAAATCTTACGGCAACCCTAAACCATAATTATGTTAGGGCACCCTTCAAGTTGCACGTCAGTCTGGATTTCTACCCAAAACCATAAAACCAGGTAACGGACACCCTCCAGTTGTTGAAATCGGACTAGTTCGGTCCTCTGACTCATTTGATAGGTGGTGGTTTTCTATTTTCTAAAAACAATTAAAATGTGGTTTCATCTCTAAAATCCATATTTAACTTATTTTAAATAAAAAAATATGAAGCTGATTCTAGTTTTTTTCTAAAATTTGTTATCTATCTGTTGGTGCTCTATTTAGAGTTATTTAGATATTATTTGTATTAAATAATAAGCACAACTACAGGTAATAGGAACAAATTAAACTAGCTAGTGTCAAATAACTATATATAGATCATAACCATGTAGGTAACATTTTAGAAAAAAATCGATACTAGTTTCATATTTTTCTAAGTTAAAAAAATAATTACGAATTTAGGGGATCAAATTGGCTTTTTATGTTTTTTTACAAAACTGAGAACCACCTATAAAACTAGTTAGATCACCAAATTCGTTAGGTTTAAATAGTTGGAGGGTGTTTGTTACCAGATTTCATAGTTTAGGGATGAAAATCGGACTAACGTGGAACTTAAAGGTTGAAGCATATACTTTACCCCATATTTTAAAATAGTGACAGTGATGTTCACTAGTTTCTCATATCTTATACAGCATTGAGATCAAATAATCTTCATAGGGCGCACTAGATTAAGAAAGAAGTCCTTGAAAATTCTTAGATAAAACATAGATACCACGTCATCAATTTGGTTGACTATAACTATCACGGACAATAATAATCATTGGTCTAATTTGCCTGAATAATAATGATTGATCCAATTAGCTTCATGATTACCGATAGATGCAATCATGGAAAAAATTAAAGTAATACCATAAATTTACATCTAAATCACCTAGCGCCGCCATGCATGAAAGATAATCTAAATTAAGTAGCTCCTATAATTACAATACGATTACTCATCTCTAGCATATAAAATATAGTCATAACAAACATCTGAATTATTCATATATGTTATTATCTAAAATAAACTAAACTATTCTAAATTACCCATACATGCTATTATGAATTTGTGATATATGTTAGGTGCCACTATACAGACTAAGTATACATGTACTTCTGAGCGATAAGTATACATTTCCAAAGTTTAATAATGATAATAAAAAAAATTGTTAATGAATCACGTAGCAGTGGCAAAAACAGTACATTTTTAATTAATACTCTATGAAAATAAATTATGCAAGTTTCCACAGTAAATAAATTTACAAATGCTGACTCAAGCATCATAACATATCTACATTGACATATTAATTGTAAGCGTTAGACTTCATAGAAAATATATGCTAGTATACTAGCATATATTTTTTAAATATCCTTTTAAAAAATATATGCTAGTATACTACTTAATCCATCCTAAATTGTAAGACGTTTGACTTTTTTGACACCAAGTTTGACCACTCGTCTTATTCAAAAATTTGTGTAAAATATCACTTCTTTCGTCATGGTTTGGTTTATTAATAAAAATTCTTCAAGAATGACTTAAATTTGACTATATTTGCACAAAAAAGTCAAACGTCTTACAATTTGGGATGGAGGGAGTAGTACTTTGTTGATAGAGAAAATTCAACATCTTGAGCACTGTAGTTGATATGCTTATTTATATACTACTGTAGTAACTAAAAGTACAATCTAGGACTAAAATCTATATTTTGCATAAAATACAAAATGAGATTTTTGAATAACATGTAGATAAGCACTATGGCTTCACTTAACAAGCAGAGAAAAAAATATGCATCAACTCATAAATATCAAAATTAGGAAGCTAAAATCTTGATTGACAACCAGAGCTGTAATAAGAGCTTCACAAAATATATGTGAGTGTGACGGCATTAAAAGTATGAGGCCGCGCCGTCTCTGCGGCCTCTGAGCATGTCCACAATAGTCTGGTCTCTTAGACCCGTCTGATATGGTTTGTATGGTTTAGATCATGTGTTCCTATTTTTGTCTTGCGCTTTCTCTTCTCACGCTGTCGATATATCGCTCTCAAAACTATGCTACTACATATCTCAAACCTTGCTGTCATCAACCATCCGTCGCTCTCATCAGCACTATGTTACTATGCTCCTACAATATATCTCGCATGCTGTGTCCAAAATACTATGCCATATGGATACACCTACATAGCTCATGCATGCTTTTCTTTTTGTCTTCTTCTCTAAAGAGCATAGATGGTAGCATACATGACAGGCTTCCTGTCCTCCGAGGCAGACCTTTCATGCAACATTTTCGTACCTTCTCACAAGCACTGATCGAATGACCTCCCTTCTCGCTAATTATGCATGCTCTTGATATTGCCCTTTTATCCAACACTTCCATACATTTTCTCAAACACTTCCATGCCCTTAATTTCTTGATATAGCTGGTGCATTATATCATTGATAAAAAGAAGCTTTGGACAACCCTCCATACATTGTACATGTACGAATGGTCAATATCATCAACAGGTTTGGCATACAATGTGTTCCTATCCTAGCATTCATGCACTTCCACACGAAGAAGACAAAAAGGCATGAGATGGATGCATGCATGAAATGTCACCATCATGCACTTCCACACAAAGAAGACAAAAGGGCATCACATGCATGCATGAAATGTCACCATCGTACTAGTGCATCATTTGTACTTTGTTGCTACTGTATTACTTGTTCCATGGGTCATTAGTGCCAATTAGTACCTTTGATATTTTGAAAAGTTGATTTCTTTGTTATTCCCAGACCAGTGCATGGGTTGAATTTGATTACTACATCGTTCTTACCAGTTTAGTACATGGATTTAAAATTTTCATTGTTCGCAGTAGATTAAATTAACCATGCATTATGTGCCCATGTGAACCTAGGCCATGTCTATTTCTTATTCGTCGTGTTCTTACCGATAGTGCGTTCCGAGATTCTCCTCTTGCCTATATAATCATGACCTTCCTACTGTTCCACGGCACCCCCTCATCTGTCTTTGCATTTGTTATGTTCTTCGAGTACTGCCTATTTGAGATGCTCGTGTAGGGCAGTGAAAGTTGAACTAGGAGACATTTGGTGCCAGAATATCAAGTTAGATATACTGAAACTGATGGTCCTATGAAGCATATTAAAAAAAGTAGTACCACACACCTTCCATACATTTAATTTTGTGACCACCTCAGATCAAGAAACATTGTAAATTTACAGGCACAAAATTTGCCGGCCTTTAAATCATGTTAGACCTTTTCCTTGCAATCGGTTCAACAAGAAAATATGTCATATGTGCATGCTTCTTGTCACTTTTGAGTTTGGTACCTTTATCTATGGAGATGATTTTATGCTCCCTATAGGTGATCCACCAATAATGTTTCATGGATGGGGCGCCTGCTAGCAATACAAGGAAGAAGGTTCGGAGAGAAGGCTCCTCCTCCCAGCCAGGTGCGCTCTCTTGTGGTTGCATTATATATTTGCTTATTGTGTATGTGTATAAGCAGCAAATTTGCTATCAATGTTGCAGGAGTTGTTACACCATCTACTGGGAGAACTATATGGGAGAGGCAGGAGCGCCGAAGATCTATAATAAAAGCGAAGAAAGAAGGTAGTTATTGAAGTACTTCTTCCGTCCCTAAATAACTGTCGCCGTTGGTGTACGTGCCGTAAGTTTGATTTGATTTAGAGAAAAAGCGTGCAACATTAGTATCTCTAAATAAATTTGTTAAAAAATTAGATTCAAAGATCTTTCCAATGATACTAATTATGTACGATAAATATTAATATTTTTAATATATATTTAGTCAAAGTTATTTCTTGGAAAGCGAAAACGCAGATATTTAGAGACAGAGGGAGTATGTTTATAATCCGAAGATATTGGTGCGCTCTTTGCAAGCCATGGACCCCTATATTATATTGGGGTACTAGCTAGGGTAGATTCTCTGGGATGACCAACTAATTATCTAATGTTGCTGTAGGTAGGGTTACAGGTTACAGTAAGAGGGCAACAGAGGGAGGGCAGCAGTGTCAGAGGCTAAAAGCAAGGGCAAGGAAAGAAGGTACTTGTTTGCATGTCTGTGTCTCTATATTGCAAGCAGAAAAATCATATTTTCCTTGGTGGTGGTTGCAGACGACGAGATATCATACTACGGGCCTCCTGCGCACAAGTGTCAGTATTGCGGTGCGCAGTTGTGGTACCAAGAGCGTGTGAAAAGAACGTATCGAGGTGAAGCAGACCGTGTACGTTTTCATCTCTGTTGTAGGGGAGGTAAGGTGCGCTTGCCTCTTCTAAAAGATCCCCCTCCATTTCTAGCTGGTTTGTTGAACCCAAATGGTGATACTTTCTCTAAATACTTCATCAAATCTATACGTTCATACAACTCCATGTTTGCTTTCACTTCACTTGGTGCTAAAATTGACATGGATATAAACAAGGGTCCTGGCCCGTATGTCTTTAAAATTAATGGACATGTCCACCATCGAATTGGATCCTACCTGTCGGATACCATAAATGGGGATACCCTAAGCAAGAACCGAAAAAAGTCCTTAGGCCTCGCTTATATCAATGCCAAAGGACGATCACAGGGACTCGGCCGATTCTTCGACTCGCCCGAGGCCCGCGCCGCAATGACTCTCCGACTCGCCGAGGCCCTCTCACCCGAGGCCCCGCCCCGCAAGGCCTCGGACGGGTTACCGATTCTCCGATTCGCCCGAGGCCGGCTCGGCAACAACCTCATCGCCTCCGTCTCGACCGACTTCTCTGACAAAGCGTCGCGTCCAGTTGATGCGCCCAACCGCTCCCGCAACGCCAGCCGCACGTCGGTGCAGTACCACAGAGTGACCGACGGGACGGGAGACAGGACTAAGCAGGGATTACCTGTCACTGTGCTCAGCACTATACCCATGACTGGCGGTCGTACTACGCTGTGCTACCTAATACCTGCTCTAGGAACAGCGCGGCGTGGGGAGTCCAGTCCGGGTCACTATAGCCTCAGAATCAGTGTATAGGACCGACTGCTCCCTCTAAGCCTCGGCAATCCACTTCAGGGGCTCGGCAGCCTCGGATTCACGCCCGCCGAGCCCCCCGTGATGGCTCGGCCTTGGCACCAACTGAGCCTCGGCTCCTTACACCATCAACGCACAGCGACCAGCATGTCGTCGGCCATGCCGTGCGTCAAGCTATCACTGGAGCGCCCACGTCGTACAAGATCAAGTGTGACCGGTGCGTTGCTCCAATACATCAAGGACAAGACCACTTTGTTGACCATCCCGCCACATTAGCAAGCTACAGGACTCAGACACGCCACCTCCGCTCGCCGCATAGTGAACACATGTATCACCTCGGTTCCCCCTTCAACTATAAAAGGAGTGACTGGGGCCATTTCTAGTGGCGGACGCACATGCACACACACGCCCACAAGCACACACAGGCCCACAACGGGAGAAAGTCAGACAAGCACTCGCATAGACTCACGTAGATTCAGATACACGCTCCCCCGCTGCCTGAGAGCAACGTCTCAAGCAGCCCGCACCACTTCACGTAGAGACCTGGGGCTAGTTCCCTCTCTCGCCCAGCTTGTAACCCCCTACTACAAGCACTTCGGTGCAAGGATACAAGATCGATCTCTCAGACTGGACGTAGGGCACTGATTGCCTGAACCAGTATAAACCTTGTGTCCCTTTGCATCACCATCCGGGATTAGGGGCACGTAGTTCAAATTCACTAGTTGGTTGAGGACCCCCGGTCCGAAACACCGACACTACCAAATGAGGGTAAGTCTCCTGTATATGCACAACTTTATATTTATGACATTGATAATGAGGTTGAAAATCGAATATCAATTTTTGATAGGGATAGGGACTCTGAGGGTGAGAATGAAATTGATAGAAGAATAGTCGAGGGCTTAGTGAGGATGTTTGATGCAGCAAATGAGCTGGTGAAATCCTTTAGGGCAGCTAGGGACCTATTGGTCCAAAACAATAGTTGCCGCCAATTGCGTCTCAGGCTATTGCACAATAGATCGAAAGCTGCACCTCAGTACAATGCACCAATAGGATCCGAGATAGCTGCTTTGATAGTTGGTGACTTTTTAGAGGAGAAGAAGAGTCCTGATATAATAATTCAGGATAGGGGCGGTGGGATAAGAAGGATTAGTAACCTTCATTCTAATTACATGGCTTTGCAGTACCCAGTTCTTTTCCCATATGATGAGGAGGGCTTCAAACTAGGGATCAAGTATAGCCACACGGGGACCTTGCGGGTTAAATCTAGGGGTGAGGTTACCATGCTCGAGTATTATGCTTTCCGTTTACAACAACATAGCTGTGAGGCCACTACATTGTTATGCGGCGACCGATTATTCCAGCAGTATATAGTTTTTCTGCAAGCTGTAAGGCAGGTGTCAGGGATTATATTACTAGATGTTATAGTTTTTTTGCAGGCTATAAGAAATTATATTGCTATTGCTGTTGTTGTTGTTGTTTGCGTGTGTGCGTGTGTTGTATTTTTATAGTGCTGTAATTTAAGGCCTCAAGTAAGGGTTACGCCCATGCCCCTTCAAGTTACTGAGTGAGTGCTGCATCAAATGTTTCGTGGAAGGACTTAAACCCGAGCTAGCTATATATTCAAAACGCAGTTGATAGTTGAAAGATTACGGCCACTCTAGAGTTGTTGCTGAAGTTATCTGTGTTTTAAAGAGACTTGCATGAGTTTGGTCTCTATTAGTGCTACCTCCAGCTCAAAAAGAATGTCGTCCTAAATTCGAGCTCGGGCAAAATTTGTAAACTTTCAATAGATTTATAAAAGAGCAAAATTCACCGTCGGTCCCTGAACTTGGCCGGCGGTGTCATTCAGGTCCCTGAACTTCTAAAGTGATATCTGTGGGTCTCTAAACTTGGCAGACAGTGCCATCTAGGTCCCTAAACTTTCAAGGTGATCACTTCAGGTCCCTAAACTTAGCCGACGGTGTCATCCCTGTCCCTGAACTTTCAAGGTGATCACCGTAGGTCGCTAAACTTGGCCGACAGTGTCATCCGGTCCAAATGTGGTCTAACCCACTCTACAAGCTGACGTGGCACGTTGGCTGTACGTTAGATGTGAATCCAACATGTGTAAATTAATCAATTATTATTTATATAGCATTTATCATGAAATTATAAATTATATAAAATAATTTACGTCAGCAAAAAATAAATTAAAGTATTAAAATAATTTACAACAACAAATACATTAGGTTTAAACTTAAATAGAAAAATACTAAAATTAATTTAATATTTATGTATCATTAACAATATTAAAATAATATTAAAATTCCTATAGTATTAAAAGTTTTCTCCATTAAAAGTTACTTCTAATTTCTGTATTATTTTAAAAGTTTTAGTAGTAGTATTATAGAAGTAACTTTTCTCTATTATTAATACTATAATTCTATAATACTATTATTAAACCTTTTAATACTATAATACTATTATTAAAAGTTCTAACGCTATAATACTACTATTAAAAGTAGTATAGTATTATAGTATAATACTATATTACTATTAATAATACTATTATTAAAAGTTCTAATATTATAATACTAATAGTAGTATTACAATATTAGAATTTTTAATAATAGTACTATAGTATTAAAAGTTTTAGTAATGGTGTTATAGTATTATAGTTTCACTCTAGTATATTTGTTGTTGCAAATTATTTTAATACTTTAATTTATTTTTTGCTAATGTAAATGATTTTATATAATTTATAATTCTATGATAAATATTATATAAATAATGATTGATTAATTGACACACGTTGCATCCACGTCTAACGTACAGCCAGCGTGCCACACCAGCTTATAGAGTGGGTTAGACCACATTTGGACCAGGATGACACCGCCGACCAAGTTTAGGGACCTGTGGTGATCACATTGAAAGTTCAGGGATCTAGATGACACCGTCGGCCAAGTTTAGAGACCTACACATATCACTTTAGAAGTTCAGGGACATAGATGACACCCCTTTAGTAGTACCACCATTTGTATATCAAAAAAACTTTATTGTTAAACTATATTTCATGATAAGCATCCAATTGTTCCGTCCCGCATCATACATATGTTGGAACTCATGCACGTTTGCATACAACCATGATTGGTCGAATAGGAAAAACACTACCATCTATTTGCGAAATTTTGTTGGTGCTATGTATAGTGATCATTTTACACAAAAAAACATGCCGCGTACCTCTTCATAGCATTTCCTAAATATGTCATTTGGTTAAACTAAGTAATTTGGTTCTATGGTAGCATATACACCACACATAATGGCTTAAATCGGAAAGTGGGTCCATATAAACAGTTGTGTACTCGACGTGTATGCAAAGAGGAGTCTCACAGCAAAGGTGGACCCTGTAACCCAATTGTTAGTAGGACAACCATGGCAGGACAAGCCAGACACCCTTTCTATGCTAAAGAGAAGGCTTTGTCTGCTAACATTAGAAACTCATGGAAGATATGGTTGTCCAGATTGTCTCTCTAGAGATTCAAAGATGTCGCATGGTTCCATGGTCAACTTACACAAGACCTATTCGATACCAGTGACATGAACATTGGACATTTGGACTCTATCCAGTGCCCTATAGCCTGTCACATAGTACACCCTAGATTTGACATCTCAATCACGCCTCCATATTTAATGCTTGACTACAGGTTTGTACGGCGCATATCATTTTGATTAGGCATCCGCTCCAAGTCATTATATTACCTATGGTTGAACCTTAACAGGTTTGCACCTATACCATACCCGCACTAAATGCTTTATTGTCTTCCAACAGTGTCTGATAAATTACAAAGAAATAGGGTGCTTGTATGCCTTCGTTCCTTACCTGGTGGCTTCTTACATAGATCTTTGTTCATTAGTACATTTTTCATCCATGTTGGGGATTTTGTCCTATATCCTTGCCAATTTTTCTTTGGTCTCATGATTCCTTATATGTAGCCAAGGGCAACCCTAGTATGGCACATGATTAAGGTTGTAGCCAATCATTACATGCAAAAGCATGCTTGGATCCAATCTAGCAGGTTTCATGTCATTGTTGTTGAACAGTTAATGTCTAAAGTGAAAGTGAGCCATCAGGTGCGGAAGCGTTCTTGGCATGTCCAATCTGGCTGTACCGTGTACTAGGGTATAGGGTTGGATGGATTCCAATCTCATGTCACTGTAGTTGAATAGCTGATGTGCTAGGGTATAGGGTTGGATGGAGTCCAATGGGCAATGGCCATCCATACTACTCCATCCGTCCCGAAATAACTATTGTTTTTTGTTTCCGTGCCATAAGTTTGATTAGATTTGTAGAAAATATGTGTAACATTTGTATCTCCAAATAAATTTATTATGAAAGTAGATTCAATATCTATCTAATGATATTAATTATGTACAATAAATATTAATATTTTTTATATAAAATTAGTCAAGGTTATTTCTCAGAAAGCGAGAATGACATTTATCAGCGGACGGAGGAAGTACTCATGACGAACGGTGAAACCATTCAAATAATATGTAACTGGTATCTAGCAGGGCCCATATGCCAATATTTTCAAATTTAGTTAAATATCAATGTGCTAATATTTATTCGTACCCATCAGGGTCTATATTTGAATTCAAATTTGAAGTAAAATGTGCGAAATAGTTGTAACCAAATTCCATTCCATGTGGAAATGATTTGGGTCCATCCCTACAAGCTCTGCTAATCACACGAATACATCAACAAAAAAAGAAACAGTGGCTTCCACTAACGTGCATACACTGGTACCCTGGTAAGGGTATGCACTCAGGTCCTCTCGCTGCTTCCACATCATCTAGCCTTTGTTACAAGCTTCCAAGTATTTGTTTATATGCTACAGTGACCCCATGCCTCTATGCATGAATAAAGGACATGAATAGTACGTCATACTGTACATTGGTCATAAGACATCAATTAGTATTGTCTCTTTCAAGAAAGTTGCTACATACATATGAACACTCGAACTGTGTTTTGTCATATCACCTGATGTGTTAGTGTTGTCACCAACAAACGCTGGTGTTGTATTGTCTATTGGACCATTTCTCAATCCATACACAGATGTACCTTTCTCTTTGCATTCACAGTACTCCCTCCCTCCCAAAATAAGTGTCGTTATGCTATTCGTACTGGGATTTATAGAAAATAATAACAATATTTGTATTTTTAAATGAGTTTATTATGTAAATATATTCAATCATCTATTTGATGATATTAATTATGTACTATAAATATTAATATTTTCATGTATATTTGGTTGCAGTTAAAAGTGTTTGTCCCTTCGGGAAACGAGAACGACTCAAAATGGTACTGAGGGCCATATGCAGGCATGCGGGTAGCCTGCTCTGCCTATTTATAGAATGGATTCCTCACCACGCACTTCTCACAGCTCGCTGCATCCATTCCAGCACACGGGCCTAGGTAATTCATCCTTTTAAAAGATCGATTAGCTATTTGCTTGTAGGCTAGAAAAACAAAATAGCAATGCATGATCCACATGCTTAAATTTGTGGCATCAAAAGGATGTAAGGATATCGCCACATGAATATTGTCTCCCTTTTTACTCTTCCTTAGTTTAATGGGTTGCTTTTGCTCATGAAATATTTTTATACGCTGTTTTGCAATATCCATATACTAGATAACATATTTTTTAATATGCCTATATGCCGCCCTCCTGTTTGTCATGTTAACTAGCTTGTGTTAGGTAAAAATGATTGGATCTTGCTTTTGCTTTTCCTATTTGCCCCAGGATATAACGAGGCTTATTTGAAGGCTTATAAAATGGATAAGGGAAAGGGTGTGATCGGAGAATCGTCCTCACAACCTGCACAAAATGATGATGTCCGTGTCATGGGACCCAACAATGTATTCCTTTGCTTCCTCCAAAATTTATGTAGTTACCTGCTCTATGCTTTCCTTTGTCTTCATATTTGAAGAATATATTTTGTTTCCTAACACATTAGCATATGAACACAAGTTATAGACATTTTAATATGTACTTTGTAGGGTCCCACTAAAGTAATTACCGTATCACGCAAAAGCATTCTGAGGCAAATCATTGTCAATCTAGGGGCGGTTATTCGCACAAAAGGGATAGTGAAGCTAGACCAGTCTCGCAGGATAGCCTGGCTCACAATTGAGATCCCTGCTCAGAATAGCATTGAAGGTGTGACTACTGAGTGTTTCCATGGTAGCCCTTGTATGTGCGATTATGATGCTGAAGAAAATGTCTCCGAAGTAGCAATTGCCCATTTTATATCACAGAAGAATATCCATGTCAACGACGTGAACTATGCGGCTTTCCATGAAACATATAGCCAACTACGTCATTACATAAGCTGGTGTCACATTCTGCACACTAGATTTCAACTTCTACGTATGGAAAAAATGGGCTTTTTAATGCACACATAAATCTTTTGATGCGACTTGGACTGATCCGCGCAAGTTATGGTGATATCCTTCTACTTAGACCATTTGCTCCAACAATGCATCCACGAGCCTCAAGTGTTGGACGAGTCATGTATATTGGACCTAATCCACCAGAAACTCGGCATGAAGAACTAGGTAGGGAGTTGTTTAATGTGTTGCAGGAGTACAGCCCAATTGGCAATCCCATAATAAATTGAAAGGTATGTGTGCAATCATTTATCATTTAATTATTATTTCATCCGAATAAATCTCACTGACAACTATATATTTCTTGCTCCCTTGTATGAGATCTAGTGCTGGGAATAATTAAATCCAAAGAGACTTCTAGGAGCCCCGAGATTATATCCTACTCCTTGTTGTTAGCTTCATCATGCAAGTCGAATTTCCTGTTTCTCTTCCACAGGCACTAGTCAGCATGCATTCTAGTCTACTCACTAAATTCCCATAGGGAAAATTTTGTATGTTATAAGTAGGCACTAGCAGGCGGCATATGCAGTGTTATATCCTCTAATATATTCATATTATGTCAGGTTATGTGGTTCTTATTCTATGTAATAAGCATGCATGTAGAGGACAGTCCTCTCCTCTTTACCTGTTTGCGTTTGGGATCTTGCTTTGGACTATTTGTATGCAAGAAATGGCAATGTGAGGGCCTATGTCGTCTTTACATGTTCTTGTCCCCTTTTATGTTTATCAGGACTGCACTGTGGTTGGAAATGTGCGAAGAGGCATGCATATGCACTCTCGCTACTAGAATCTTAAGTTTAGCTGAGAGCTATAATAGGTCCCCGAGCACCCCTTGGGAATAATGTCATCATTTTGGCTGAGGCTTTCAGATCTGTTGTGCTAAGAAGTCAGATGTGGCCAGGGTAGATCCTTATGTACTGGTACCACCAATCCACATGGAGCAGTTGTGAGTTGGCGAACATGACACATTACGTATATTTATGTAGATATTACAAGAATTAAAAAGGTAGGATACACATTAAATATATAGAGTTCAACATCTATGAACTGCAACAAAAAGTGTGAGGCCAACCTTGGCACAGCGCGATGTAGGACATGGGTGGGGAGACTGACTGTTGGGTTCCAACTGTCAGTGGACGAGGGCGTGGCCCTGTGTTGGCAGCGAGTGAGAGGAGTGGATAGGCGTCGGGAGCTGGCTTCTCCGCCACTCGGTGCCAACTTGCCGTTGGGCTGCTGCGCTATGGCTTGCCTATAGGGCCCAGAAGTAAGGTGCGACGAGTTGGTGGCCCAAGACTGCTGCTACATGCTCGGCCAACAAAAGGAGGGAGAAAGTTGGCCTTCTCAGCCGGTTCCCAGGCATTATCTAAAAAAGAAAGCCGGTTCCCAGGTAGTATCTAAAAAAACGGTTTCCGAAGCATCAGGAGAGAAAACGTGCGGCAGGGTTGGCCTAGAAAAGAACCGATGGAGGGAGAGATAAAAGAATATTCTTTCCTTATATTTCAAAGCCTTCAAGCAACTAAAAAACAAACAGTTTAATTTCAAACCCAAAACAAACATTACAAAAATAAATATGTAGCAGCATGAATGGTACACCATGTTCCTATGACCTGTATTTGATTTTGCTTTTTTAGTTTGTCATTATTGCAGGTTCAAGTGCACAGTTAAATCAAATTTAACATATTCCTGAAAATGCAAAATTTAGGTTGTTCCAGAGTTGGGTACAACAAGGTAGAAGAAAGGGTGTTATAGAGCTGGGTACTTCGATTTTCAATGAATAAGGGAGTATATGGTACTAATATGCAAATAACCATATGAAGCATTGCCATTAACATCCATGCTACAAGCAGTAGTAAGTGGAAGGTTTCCAGATCAAATATCAATACATTTTCGAGTCATGGAAATAATAACCCATACTATAACTAACATGGTACCACTCGCATATATTAAAAGATAGTTCAATTGGATTTATTTAATTACTTACAAGAACTCGCATGGATAGCCAACGTTGGTGTTAGCTATGTAAAAACTTATCCACAATAGCAATTGTAAGAGAACTCACATCGCGTTCCCATGATATGTCCTACGTACTATGGTCTCCTCCACTTAGATGGCAGCGTATGGCTTCTATAGAGTCCACCACACACACAGGCCAGCCCAAACACCAGCGATATGGCGAATCTTTGTAGTCTATGATTTTGCAAGGGCTTTTGTATTTGCTTTCATCTCATCTATGGAATCAGAAAGACTCATGCCTCCACCAAAATATTTGCTTAGTTCTCGCACACCAATTGCCTTAGCCAGCCCAGTGTGGTTACCAATCTTATGAGCCAGCGTAGTATCAAAATACTCTTTTAGTTCCTCAACTAAGCCAGAAGCAACCATATCATCAATATGGCGACACAGATACTCATTAAGAACCAGCTCATGAGTATGGACCCAAAGTAGACAACTTTTGAACCTTAAATTTGGCTTATACTTTGCTATCGAAAAAGGATTGGCAAGGGAGGGATCAAGGTGGTTAGCAAGAAATCCATGCATAAGTGAGTTTGACCCACCTACCAGGACTGGAACTCGACCACGCCTTGCAATAGACTCCGCAGTAGTTGTTGCAATAGATCAAAAGGAAGGTACAGACACATCATCTGCAATTGATGAAATAACCCCAATTAAGTGATGAGGAATACCACCTTGATCATTCGGCTGATCTTGTTAGTTGCGATGTCAAGACCAGCATACATTTGCATCTTGTCCGCATTTATCACTTCACCACCAATCACCTTGGATGTGTCAATTGATAACTTCGTCTTGCCTGTGCCAGTGGCACCCATGATTACCACCGGTTTAATCGACAACATCTACGACATGTAGTTTGATCCTGCAGAGGTGAGGGGGGATGGGGTGGAGTGGTAGAGGGGAAAGTGCTTCTTGCTCTTTAAACCCTAGGTCGACCAGCCCATGTATATGAAGAGTCGATGGTGTAGTCGGGCAAGAAGAGGGGATGGGGGGTAAGTGTTGTGAGTGTTGGTAACCTAGGTCTGGCAAACTAAACAATGTACACTAGCAGGCATTCCTATAACTACTTATGTACTACCATGGATACACTTCGCAGAAAAAACTTAATTATGCACATGTATGTAGTAACGTAATGCAAAGATGTATGAGTACAATATAATATGTATCATATGTATGTGGACAAATCCACAGGTCCACATGTGTGGTGAATGGAAGGAGCTTCCTCTAGACAATCAAAGAAGAGGCAACCCGGCAAAGGAGAAGCTGAAGTGTCAGGTGCCTGCACATATTTCTTTACTTTTCCATCCTCTCATGTATTTGTGCAAAAGTCATGTTCTACCTATAATCAGTTCGAGGATGTCATGACCATCTCCTTTCCATTTTTTTCATACTCTTGCTTGCTAGATCTCTTGTTATCATCTCTAATTGTAGGTTACTTTGCCCCATTCTGATGATTTCATTCTTTGGACATTTAAGGGACATGCTCCATTGTAGGTAACATTGTGCCTAGTTTTGTTGTCTTTGTGTGCTCATGTTATGCCTACCACTATTTTGGCACACTCCCACACAACCTGCACAAAGGCACGCGCATGCCCATGAATAATGGAGAATGACCCTTAACCAGGCAACAACTACTGCCATAGTGTTACCTCACCATCGTTCATGTCGTGTGTGCCTACCATTGTTTAGGCATGCATCCACATGAACTACGCAAAGGCACCCGCGTGCCCGGAAATAATGGAGAATGCCCTTGAAGTGCCCAATAACTACTGCCACAATGTCACCTCACCACCGCCCTTGGCACTACACGACATCACCCGTGTCGACGCCACAGTCGCTCGCATTAAATGTGGTTCTTGCGCTACTGGATACAACTCCATCCTTTTAGCTATAAAATTTGGTACCTCAGAGGTCTTCCATATCTCAAGAGGTAACACATCCTAGCTCAACTTTCTTCCCATCGAGTATCATCCCTCTCTCCCCATTTCTCTGCTCTCCTATAGGAATCCAGCGGCTACGGCGGCCTTCCTCTTCGCCGGTGTCCTTAGCAAGGTGAGAAAACCATGACCATCTTTATGAAATCTTACCCTCTCCTATATATTACAAAAATGACTTACCCTCCTTTTTCTTGCAGATGGCAGATGATGAGTGGACCACTAGCTACTTCTTGAACAAAGATGGTTTTCCCAAGCTCCTATATGCCACCATGTCCAGGATAGGTCTTTTGGATCACCCAGAGTATGTAGGTAGAGAATATGAGGAGTATGGCATAGAGCGGTGCGAGGTCATCATCTATGTTGGAGGAAGTAAAGATTTCCCCAACATAGGGCCGTGGGTGGTTTCTACTACAGGGTTTCGGTTCGAGGACACTTACCAATCTGTCGCTTGCAAAGCTTTGAGGTACCTATGCCAGATTTATGAGAGGCCAATATGTCATACACCCATGAGATTCTTCCCCCCTTTAACAAGAGACAGTCCTATGTGGGTAGCCCGAATGAGGACCCTCGAAGGCCCTGAATTACGTGAAAGTGACCCAACTACGGTGTTCATGTCTACCTACCTGCTTTCCCTAGATAAGCAATATGATAGGCATGCCACCCATTTGAAGAAGTGCATTCGTAGGGCAGAGGAGGCCGAGAACCAAATAAGAAACCTGCAAGTGTAGCTTGCGGAGGCTAAGGCGCAGGCAGCTAGAGCGGAGAGCCATGAGGCTACAACAATTGAAGCCTTCAAACAGGCCGAAGACCGCCACACTCAGCAATTGAAGAATATCTACCTTGTCACTAGGGCCAAGAGAAGGACCCTCATTCTAGAAGGGAGAGAATGCCTAATACTAGATGGAATCCCAGTTGCAACCATGCAAGAAATCCAAGGGAAGATTGTGGACACGCCGCCCGCGCCTCCACCAACTGGGGCCTCCCATGGAATTTCCGAGACAGGGTCAGTCGATGGAGAAAAGATTCTCCCGCTGACTTAGGCACCACCAGGAGATGGCGTCTGCCCTCCTTCGATCCTCCCAGAAGATTTCTCAAGCTACGAAGAATGATCTAAGTGGAGACATGGGCCCCTGAAGAACCCTCATTGTAGTGTTTATTATTTCCACCTATAATGTAATCCCACATGGTGTTGTGCTTTGAGTTTAGTGACGTTGGTTGTTTGAATGCCACTTGAGCAAACATTTCTCTACGCCAATATGCCATTTCTCTACACCAATATGCCAGTGATTTTATTTAGTGACCTAGAATAGGTATTGTGTAATGGATGCCAAACTCTATCGCCCTTACATAACACCATACTGCAAAATACATATTAGCTTCTATTGAGATATTTTTAGTACAACATACATATGATCCCTAAGATTTGATATATACCAAGAAGATCATCTTCCACAACATGGTAGTGGAAAAAATTAATTAGCTATATCTTCCGTTGAGATACTTTCGAGTAACACGGATACATGATCCCCAAGATTTGATATATCAAGCAGATCATCCGTAGCGAAGCGTGGGCATAGTGGCTAGTATGGATTATAGCAGGAGCTGATAAATCGCACGTGGTGGATGCAGAGGCAGAAATCTATAAATATGGGTGATGAATAATTGGCAACATTTATCTCTGGATAGAAATTATAGATCACATGTCTACATATTGTGTTATAAAATGAAAGAAAGAGGTCAATGATAACAAATTTTAATAGCCCTCCGTTTAAAAGAGGCTCTCACTATTAGGACAGCCTGATGTGCCTGCTTGATCGCTAGATTTTTCTTTTAACTTGTTTTCCTTTTCTTGGGCATGCAGGACGTGTACAATTTCATGCTTGACTCCGGCATGGACCCGGTGGCACTCGACATACCTGTGGGTTCATCACCGATGAGCAGCTTGCAGGTCATGAAGTACTCGACGTCCCATCGCGGCCAGGACTCCCAACCTGACTCCAACACCATTGACGGCATCATGAATGGGGTCATCAAGCAAAAGCTCAAGATAATCCCCAAAAACTTCACGTCAGTCGTCTGTGCTCATCTATATCGCATCACAATCGGTCGGTTTCCTACCTGTGTTGTGACGCTGCAATTCCAAATGTATATATAGGTGGGGGCAGCAATCCGACTCGGTCTACCACGCGCTGGTCAACGATTTCATGAAACCAAGAATCGATGAAGTAATCTAAGCAAAAGCGTCCTCACTTTCTAAAATTGCAACAGGGTTAGTGGTGCTCGCTTGATAACCTCTACGTTGACTGATTCAGATTGATGAGCTGCTGTCTTATGGTGTTAATGTGACGGTGTACAATGGCCAGGTCAGTAGCACTCTACAATTTTTACCATCGCCGGCAGTTCAAAACTACTCGGAGCTCGTCATCTGCGTTCTGTTAGTGCTACTAGTATTACATTGCCATTCAATCTAAAAGACTAAAACCGTCCACTTTTTGCATAAAAACATCCAATCATGACATTAGAAAATAAACCAGGATAAGGTCAATGGAGAAATGTGCAATAGTGACTTAGTGAATGATTGACAATCAAGTCACTGAAAACAACCTCAAGTCCTCAACTCATGGTGCTGTTGATCAAATGTAGCATTCAGGTTTAACAAAGCCACTAGGAGCTGGAGGCATCCTGCCATCCTGGATAAGCAACCGAGTAGAGTACAAGAATAAATAGCTTTATCACTCGGTGGGGGAGGCGGAGACCAGATCAGGATAACGTAACGCCAACACACATGTTCTTGGTTCAGAAAAGACTGGCATCAATCCTTTCTGGACCATGCCAAGAAAATGCGAGCCTTCATTGTGAAGTTTATTTAATCAGACATGGTACATAGGGACAATCTCTCCCGGGCCCATGCCAAGAAAATTCCAAGAAAAGAGCGTTCCATGCATGGATTTGGGGATGGATGGATAGGGATAGCCCATCAGAACCCCCTTTGCCAGAGAGCTGTGAAGGACACGAAATCTTGTGGCGGCAATAGGCATTTTCCCAACAACCGCTAGCTCACATGGACAAATAATCGAGGCATTTAGATGCTCCATGTATATACAGTATTCGAAGTTGAAATGATTAGCATTTACTAAAACTGCATTTTTTTCAGTGCTGAACTTGATATAACTTTTCCTGTATCTGAAGCTCGACGTAATCTGCTCGACCAACGGTGCAGAAGCATGGGTTCAGAAGCTCAAGTAAGTGTTTGTGTTTTATTCCCTCCCATTCTCTGGCAGGTTTTCAACGATATATCTGAATTACTCATTTCAGATGGGATGGTCTGAAGAGCTTTCTTAGCCTACCAAGGCAGCCTCTGTATTGTGGCGCCAGCAAAGGCACCAAGGCCTTCGTCAGGTCCTACAAGAACCTGCATTTCTACTGGATTCTTGGAGCTGGGCATTATGTAAGTCCGAAGTCTGAAGTCTGAACCCCATTTGTGCCATCTTATTTGTTTTCTTAAACTTGGATAAACCCAAATCTTATCTGTTTTCTCGTGGGATCTTCTCTCTGATTGCAGGTGCCTGCAGACCAGCCCTGTATCGCGCTAAGCATGATTAGCAGCATAACCCAGTCGCCAGCAAGCTAGTTGATTCTGTGTGATATATGCCAAGAACAAAGGAGGGCTTCAAGCAGCTATAGCACAAGGTCCCGGAGGACCATTCAGCGTTCTTGAAGTGCGGTATAGGTTGGATACCTGAAAGGCAATGCAGTTGACGATGGCATTTTTTATATAGGAAAAAATCCGTTAAAAACAGAGCACTGATTTGATATGAAAGCGGTTGTATCATCTACATATTACAAAATATTGTAGAGGCTGGAACTTATTTTTTTAATAATGGAAAGATAGCTGGATTCATATAGAGGAATCATACCACATTATTGTATAAATCACACCATAACGTCTGGAATGAGTTTACATAGCAAAATCTGATTTTGGGCCCAAGATCGAAGCCAACAAATTCCCCTGAAAATGACCTGCAAAAGAATTTTTGGTCAAACATTTGTCAATCCAACTTTGTTTCTTATTGGCCAGATAAATCAACATACCACAGACGCTCATGTCAATAAAAAGGATCTCAAATGTTTACCTCTTGTAGGGTACCAATCATTCAAATAGTTTTGGATATAAGTGGTGGACTGAGACCTAACACCATATAAACCGCTCTCCACTGTAACTTAGCATAAGTGTACTCAAAGAAATGGTGTTGGATTGTCTCGGGCTTACTACAAAAGCAACAAGTCGTGTCACCATTCTAATTTCTCTATGATAAATTATCTTTTGTGAGAATGGCCCCTTTTTTAAAGAACCACATGAAGGTTGTATCTTTAGACGTCAAACTATTTATGAAACTTTAACCCCATTATATATTGAGAAGGAATTTATACATGGAATTAATAGAGAAGATACCATTCTTATGCAGGTGCCAAACAAACACGCCAGGTTCTTGTTGCAGATTTACATGGAATTAATAGTTTTGGAGTAGAATCGCGAACTGAGCATAGCTAGCTCAGTGGGCCGAGTTTCTTTTGTTGGAATATATCTACTCCGATTTAAGATTCTCGACTTTGACACGAGTGCTTGCATTTGTCTTTGCCACACACCCTAAAATGTCAAAAATGCATTGTGTAAATAAATCCTTGTATGGGCGAAGGGAGTGACAATGCAAGCCGAAGGCTATAATCTGTAACAGAGAGGGGGAGATATAGGACCCTCCAAAAGAGCCTTCCCATAGCCACTTTGCTGATTGCAGCATCATTTTCAGATAGGAAATTGATCGATCCGATGATGTTTTGGATTGCATGTCACGGAGGCATATATACAAAACATTGTTTCTGCCCTCGGCGTCGTGCCCCTGGGATCGGGACAACCTGACAAGTTTACAACACGCAGGGTAGCCTGCCAAGACTATATATATAGGCAACTAGAGCCACGGCTACACCGGGCGACGCACGCGCGCTCACTTTCAGCAGACCACGCCTCTTGGTAGACATGGACAGGCGTGTTCTGCAGCTTCCCCTGCTCCTCTGCCTGTGCGTCGTCGCCACGCTCCGTGCCTGCTCCGCCGCGTCGATCACCACGGGCACCCCCGACGGCTCGGAGCTGTGGGGTACGTCGATCACCACGGGCACCCCCGACGGCATCATGAACGGGGTCATCAAGGAGAAGCTCAAGATCATCCCCAAGGACCTCAAGTGAGCGTCGCTTTCGCACCACGACGGTCACGTAGGTCACTGGAGTATGTATGTTTTAGTAGCTGTCAGTGTTACCATGCTACGACTGCAATTGTATGCAGGTCGGTGGAGGTCTCCAATGCCGTCTACTATGCGCTGGTCAAGGATTTCATGAAGCCAAGAATCGATGAGGCGAGCTCGCTCCCACGGCTCTTCTCTATATGAATTCAGTTGAAAGGGATAGTGGAGTTTGGTTAACTCTGTTCCCTTTCTTTTTTTGTTCATTTTGCAGATTGATGAGCTGCTGTCCTATGGTGTGAATGTCACGGTGTACAATGGGCAGGTCAGTAGTGCTCTGCCATTTTTACTATCTCCAGCAAATCAAAACTACTATTTTTTTTTTGTGTGTGTGTCTGGTCATGCATGATGTTGACTTTCTTCCGTTAGTGCTGTTACACTGCTATGCTGGCAGAATAGTGGACCAGCATGTTGAGATCAATGGATAGGTTGAAATGTTAGTGCCTTAGTGCTTGACTGATCATCCAGACACTGAAAAGGAACTGATACTGTTTCTGTTTCTTCCACGCAACTCGTAGTCGTTGTAGCACACAGAGTTCCAGCTAGTATAGTGTTTTCCATTACTTGGAGCATTCAGGTTCACCAATTCATCCTGCAATTGATACATCCTGTGTAAGCAACCGAGTAAAGTATATTTTAAGAATAAGGGCCTTACAATTCGTCAGTGGGAGAGCAGGATAGCGTGACGCCGCCAAGTTCGTGTTCAGTTCAGACTTCAGAAAAGATGGCATCGTTTCTGGATGCATACCAAGAAAATGTGAGCCTTTTATTGTCAATCGTCATGGGAAGTTAGGAACGGACAGCCACTCCCTGGCCCATGCCAGGAAAAACACACAAGAACAGAGTGTGAGTGTTCC
This sequence comes from Miscanthus lutarioriparius, assembly GCA_904845875.1. Classification (NCBI taxonomy): domain Eukaryota; kingdom Viridiplantae; phylum Streptophyta; class Magnoliopsida; order Poales; family Poaceae; genus Miscanthus; species Miscanthus lutarioriparius. The sequence continues at coordinate 146,980 of CAJGYO010000755.1, forward strand.
ATCTTCCATGCACGGATCTGTCTTTTTCCCAGGAGCTGTGAGTGACACGAAACCTTCAGGCGCCACAAGGCATTTTTCTCAACCACCACCATATCACATGGTGGCTCATGTCTCACATGGTCAACTAATTGGGAGACAGACGCTCCTCCCTTAACCAAACACTTGGATAATCCATTCATATCGTACAATATTCCCAGCTGAAAATATGCTTATGAGTAAACAAGTCTGCAGTTTTCAGTACTGATGAATGTGATACATGTTTTCGCCTTCCTGAAGCTCGACGTAATCTGCTCTACTGACGGGCGCAGAAGCATGGGTTCAGAAGCTCAAGTAAGCCTTCCTGTTTTTCTATCTCTTGCCCCCACATTATAACAGGGTTCAGAAAACATATATATCTAAATGACTGAACTGAATGTTTACTGGCTCCTGGGGGATGAACTGATACTGATTTCAGATGGGATGGGCTGAAGACCTTCCTGAGCCTGCCGAGGCAGTCTCTGTACTGCGGCACCAGCAAAGGAACCAAGGCTTTCGTGAGGTCCTACAAGAACCTGCGCTTCTACTGGGTTCTTGGAGCTGGCCACTTTGTAAGTCCTGCGGCATCTCACATTCACCTAGGATCTGCTTCCCATCCCATGTGAGGGTCTTAAATCGGGATGCCCCCGAATGAAGCTGACTTAGCTTGTTTCCTCATGTAATCTCTTCTTTGGCTGCAGGTGCCTGCCGACCAGCCTTGTATCGCGCTGAGCATGATCTGCAGCATCACCCAGTCTCCGGCCAGTTAGTGGATTTTATGTGATACGCAAAGATCAAATGAAGAAACGTCAACTGGAAGCAGCTAGCACACGGGCACGGGCGATGCAGGACTCGAGTACAGTGAAGGTCGCATACTTGAAAGGCAATCATTCAGTTGATGATACCTGTGATTTGTTTACAATTTTCTATACTGTGAAAAATAGAGCGCTGGTGCAATAGGAAAAGTGGAAAAGTTTTTTTTTAATGATTTTTGTGGTGGGTCGATTGATTTATGTTGCGTTTCGTAGGAAAAAAAACAGCTAATTTACCTTATCACTTTCAGAGGCTGTAAAGTTGCGAAAATTCCATATTTACCATAAACATCCGACCATCGATTCAGCAGATTTTTGTCACTATTCAATAAAAAAACACTGAATGCATTAGGGACTATGAGGCCGAGCAAGCTACTAATGGGCTAAATCTAATTGTAGGCTAGTTTCTTATAGGCCAAGCTCATGGGAGAAGTAGCAATTTAGACTGCCAGATTGCAGGCCCAATTTGTTTTAGGTTGGTTAAGCCCAGTTGAAGCCCAAATATTTTAGGTTAAGTCCATTTGTAGGCTCAATTGTTTTGGATGTGTGCGGTGTGCCTCTTTGTAATTCACTTAAACTAAATACTCCCTGGTTCTCTAAAGCAAGTCGATTTGGACATCGACACGGTCTTTAAGAAACGACTTTAACTGCAATTTTTTGCTATAAAATATTTATAAAATATAGTCAATATATACTTTTATGAAATTATATTTCGAGATGAATCTACTTACATCACTTTCATATTTTCAAACTCAACTCAAAAGAAATTATTTGTAGTTAAAGTTTAAAATATTTAACTTAAGACAACCTTAAAATGACTTGCTTTAGAGAACCGGAGGGAGTATTAGGTTCAAGGACTTGCCATTCTCATACATAATAAGATCCCTCAACACAGAATAATTTCCCGGCCTCTGAGAGCATCTGCCACTGTTGAAGTCCCTGTCACAGTCCATGTTTCGCGTATGCGTTCATTGACTACACGTTCGCTCTACTGGCGTGGGAGCTCTAGAAGGAATTAAAGGGGAGGTGCTCCCACGATACTTCAACAACAGTCCAGCAAATCCTTGCTTCGACCAAGCACATAGTGGACCAGTGGATTGACGCCGAAGCATCTAGGGCTGAGCTTACTGTAAAATACTAAAACCTCACTAGGGCATCGTGGTTCGTGGCACGTCGGTGTTATTCTACTTTGGATATTAATAAAAAGATGCACAAACCTTTTACGTATTCGAAAAAAACTTTTTGCCTTAGTCTGTCCGCCTTTCAACTTCTTCTAGCATAAGTGTTCCAGCTAGTTTTACTAAGAGTAGCAGTAGGTGACAAATTATAATTTATAAATAAGAAATCTGATTGGTTTACTACCTGATCCAAACACACGACCATTGCTCATCCGAGTTCGGATAATACACGCTAGCCACGGTACAATGTCGAATTGCAAAATATATTAATGCAAATGACACATGCTATATGTTTCATTGCAACATCTGGGCATCTTCGCTAGTGACATACTCCCTCTGCCTGTTACAATATATGCGACACACCTAGCGTCCGGATGTCCAGCGCGAGCATGTGTCCGGACGCACCTCGGGGCCGTCCGATTAGAGTAAATATAAATTTAATGTAACTACTTTTGTTACTTTTTATATAATTAAGCTAGTTATTAGTCAAAGATAATAAAGTTTAAATATTGAAATACTTACATGCCTTAGGATAAAAGGAGTAATAAAGAAGTTAAAAGAAGAGAATAATAACCTCCACCTGCATCTTGCCTTTGTCCGTTGTATTCTTGTGCATATCATGTAAGACAGGTGACACATAAAAGGGCAAGAATACATCGGTTGTCGACGTGTGTAAGAACAAATCTATACTCTATCATCATCAACAACAACTCATCTCACACTATAAAAGAGCGAGTTTTTTTTTGAGGGGGTCTCCCTCTATAATAACCGGTCGATCTAGACGTCGTGCTATATGAGCCCTTCGTCGTCCATGATCTTACATGTAAGATGTAAGACTCCTCGTCAACCAAGATTTCTCCTAGACCTCAAAAAAGAAAAATAATAAAATCTGAACACAAGTCATACGAGCTAAATTATCATGTTCCGAGACGTCGTGCTATATAAGCCCTCTGTCGTCCATGATCTTACATATGAGATATAAGACTTCTCCTTAACCAGACTCCTCTTGGACCTTGAAAAAGGAAAATAATAAAAATCTGAACATAAGTTATATGAGTCAAATTATCATGTTCCAGGACTCACTACGTAAAAAACGGTTTATAGCAACGTGACAAATTTTTTGTATGGGCGACTGGTGATTGAGCCGCTCCTACAGTGGCGTGCTCGGGAGCCCAGAGACCAGCCGCCCCTACAAATGGAACAGCAGGGGCGGCTAGTGATACAAGCCTCCCTTACAAATGGGTCGGATTTGTAGGGACGGCTCACTCACCAGCCGCCCCCGGTATTGCTATTTGTAGGGGCGGCTGGTGATTGAGCCGCCCCTACAAATGTCCGCGTATAAATACCTCCGATTTGTAGGGGCGGCTCAATCACCAGCCGCCCCTACAAATGACCCACATATAAAGCAAACTGCAGCACCTTCTTTCTCCTTGGGTCACTCACTTCAACCGGTGAAAGAAAGGTGGAGAGGCCTTGGACACCTCCCAAAAATTGCTCTACTGAGGGGGGGAAGGTTTTCGTCTCAAATCCATTGGTGGAGAGGTTGTAGACGGTAAGAAAATACTATTCCACATTTTTTTTTGATGTTTTAATGGTTGGTTAGTGAGTAATTAGAGTTTTGCTTTTCTCTCTCTTTTATGGTGCTTGAGTTACTTATGAAGCAAATTAGACCTAAGTTTTGAATGTACTAGGATAAATTAGGGAGCAGAACAAGATCATACCCTTATTTGGTCAATGTTTCTTGATTTTAGTGAACAATTAATTAGTTTTATGGATGTTTCATGTGCATGTAGATCTAGATCTAGGGTTTGCTCTTTTTATTAATTTTGGTTTTGTAAATTTGTGTTTGATGAAATTGGACTAGGGTTTGCATGAAAGATATTGGGTAAAATATAATTATTGCTAATTGTTGTCTTTAAAATTGTTTATTATAATCAACAAATGTGTATTTTAATTATGTATGGATAAATGGGCCATTAATTAATTTTCTTCTACCATGGTGTGTTTGTATGCTTCATGTAATTATATTTTATTTATATTCATATATATCTGAAGTATATATAATTATTCTCAAGTAATTATTAATTTGATTTATTTTTATATATATCTGAATAAGTAGTCCTTTAATGTTTGTTTTATTGTTGTTGTAAAAGATGGAGTACATGAACTCTTGGATGTATGGTTCGTTAAGGTTCAAGGCAGGTTTCCGTGAAGAGGTGGATAAATTTATTAAAGCCGCAAAGAAGCATGCAACGACATTGACAGAGAATAAGGATACAATTATTTGTCCTTGTAAAGATTGCAAGAACCGTATGGCATGGACAGATGCACTGTTCGCCTAAACGGTCGTTTAATCCGTTTACACACCGTTTAAACGCTACACGGTGGTACACTATTTCTGTTTAATCGGTTGTTTTGACCGTTTAAACGGCTGTTTTCCCGTTTAAACACCTGTTTTGCCTGAATAATGGGCTCAACGGTAGGTGACCGACTGTTTACCGTTTAGCGTTTAGGATAACACGGGACAGATGTCACTATCATCAGATTACATTTGATTATGCGAGGATTTGTTGAGGACTACACAGTGTGGATTCATTATGGTGAAACGGTTATTGTTAACAACGAGGATGAGGAGGAATACAACGACGAAACCCTAAAATCCTTGTCCCAATATTCAGCCGAGCTTGATGCACGAATGGATTCGAAGTTTGGCAATGAACAAGGTGGTGATGCTGGTGGTTGGGATGGTAACAACGAAGGTGGTGCCAATAATGATTGTGGAGCACGTGTCGGGGATGAAGATGATTTGGAGGATATGATTCGAGTCCTTAGACCAGAGATTTTACTAAATAGCTCGAAAGGTTTAGAAAATTTGAAAAGGGTGACAAAAGCATCGAAGGAGACTGTGTATGGTGTTGAAAGGGGTTGTCCGACACATTGGACATTGCTATATTTTGTGCTTGAGCTACTCATCCTAAAAGCTAAGTACGGCTGGTCAGACTATAGTTTCAATGATCTATTGCATCTCCTATCATGGATGCTGCCACAACCAAACTCAGTTCCCGCCAACACATACCAAGCAAAGAAGGTCATAAGTCCATTGACAATAGGGGTTAAAAAAATCCATGCATGCCCCAACCACTGTATACTTTTTCATGGCGAAACGTTCAAGTCACTGGATAAATGTCCCCGGTGTGGGGCCAGCCGGTACAAGAACAATGACCTTTACGGTTGGGACGAAGCCTCCACGGGGAAAAAGATGAATAAGAAGGGTACAAAAAAGGTGGTACAAAAATCTCAGCCCCCAGAGGACACTCAATTAGGCAACAATGCAAAGCAGAGAAGAATTCCTGCCTTGGTAATGTGGTACCTGCCATTGACCGACCGCTTGAGACGTATCTTCCTAAACCCTAAAGAAGCCACACTCATGACACGGTGGGATGATGAGCGCAAGGTGGATGATGATAAGATTGCACACCTGGCTGATTGTAGTCAGTGGCAAAGGTTCGATGAGAAGCACAAAGAATTCAGCGATGACCCAAGGAATGTATGTTTTGGCTTGAGCACCGATGGAATGAATCCCTTCAATGAGAGGATGAGCGACCATATGCCAGTGATCTTGACCATGTACAACATCCCAACGTGGTTGTGTTAGAAGAAAAAGTACCTTCTCCTCACTATTCTTATTTCTAACCCTCAACAACCAGGCATTGATATAGACATGTTCCTCAAGCCTTTGATGCAAGAAATGAAGAGGCTATGGAGGCATGGGGAGCTGATGTATGATGCGTTGCGAAAGGAGGACTTCATATGTAGAGCAATAATATTTGTTACTACCAATGATTACCCCGCGCTTTTTGCTTTGTCTGGATAGATCAAAGGGAAGATGGGATGCTTGGTTTGCCTAGATGGTACTACATGGGTGTACCTGGATGCATCCAAGAAGATAGTTTACCTAAGGAACCGACGCTTCTTAAAGACAAGTCACAAGTACCGCAGCAAATTATTCTTTAGATTTTATGACAACACTCCGGAGATTGAACCCCCTCCAGAGAGACGTCATAACAGAGAACACGTGTACAGAATGATGAAAAACATACGCGTCGTCTATGGAAAGAAGAATCCGGATGGGACGAACAGAGATAGAAGCACACCTCCTGTCGAAGACGTACCTTTCAAGAAACAATCGATCTTTTTTCAGTGTCTGTCTTATTGGCAAGACTTGGAGGTCCCCCATGCCATTGATGCTATGCACGTGCAGAAGAATGTCTTTGAGAGTTTCATTGCTACCTTGATGGACATAGGCAAGTCAAAGGATGGTCTGAAAGCACAGAAAAACATGGTGCAGCTAAACATGATGCCACAACTTCACCCGGTACCTGAGGCTAATGGAAAATACACTCTAATCGTGGCATGCTTTAACCTAACACCAGATGAGAAGAGAGCTATATGCACTTTCCTGAGGGGGGTCAAAGTCCCGACTGGGTTTTTAGCAAATGTGAAGAAGCTAGTGTCGATGAAGGACTTGTCAATAACACACTACAAGACTTACGATTGTCATATGATGCTGACAATGTTTCTACCTATTGCAATCAGGGCTATAAAGCCAGAGTTCTTGAAAATGGCCATCACCCGCATGTGCTACTTCTTTTCGAAGATCTCATAGAAGACGATTGGCAAGCAAGAGCTGAGTGACCTACATGAATTTGTGGTGGAGACACAAAACCAACTAGAGATGTGTTTACGTCCTGCTTTTTTTTATATAATGTCACATCTCATGATTCACATGGTTCATCAGATACAGGCGCTGGGCCCTTGCTACTTGCATGAAATGTGGTCCTACGAGCGGTTCATGTCGGTTCTAAGTCGATACGTGCGTAATCGAGCATACCCAGAGGGCTCCATGCTGGAGGGTTACAGTACTGAAGAAGTCGTCGAGTGCTGTCAAGAGTACCTAAAAGTATAGAAAGGGATTGGTAAACCCAATTCTCATCACAAGGGTAGGCTGGCTAGGAAGGACACCAGTGGTAGAAAAGTGTTCATCGACCATAATTACAAAGAGATGAGTCGAGCGCATTACAGTGTCTTGCAGAGTACACAACTGATGCAACCGTACATTGATGAACACTTGGCTATCATTATGGCGGAGAGAAATGGCCGCTCAGATGATTGGGTCATGAAACAACACAAGCAACGACTAACTACGTGGTTGAAGAACCAAAACATACTGCCTGAAGAAACCATAGACTCTATTACCATCAGTAGGTTGGTAGAGGGGCCATCGAGACAAGTGATATCTTGGAATGCTTATGACATCAATGGGTATACGTACTATACCCATGTAAAGGATAGTAAATATGTGAACCAAAACAGCGACGTTCGAATAGAGGCTCTCGATGGATTGGGGCGAAAGATCCAATACTTTGGCATCATTGAAGAGATATGGAAACTTGACTATGGAAGAGATATAACGGTGGCCCTGTTTCGATGTCGCTGGATGAAACAACACCAACTGAACGAGATCGGATTGAGAGTCCTAGACCTCGAGAATCTAGACTACCAAGATGACCCTTAGGTGCTCGCTTCATGTGTCGCATAAGTTTTCTATATGTCTGACCCACAAAGTAACCTCCCCCCAAAGAAGAAGACAAAGCACGTGGTTGCCTCCGGAAAACAACACGTTATTGGAGTTGATGGCGTGGATGATGTTGAAGCTTACAATAACTACGATGAGATGTTCCTATTCATAGACTTTCCTAAGAAGATCAGTGTTGTGGAAAAGAACCTACCCAAAGACATATTGCCATGGGAACGAAAAGGTGTCAAAGGGAAAGTCGTTACAGCGGGCTAGCTAGTTGTTGAACGTGGAGTGTTTGTGTAATGTGTGTTTGTAAGACTTAATTTATGCATGCGTGTGAGACTATATATTTATGTATGTGTGTAAGACTACATATTTTTGTATGTGTGTGAGACTACATTTATGCATGTGTGTGAGACTACCATTTGCAACATTCAGATGAATCTATTTCAACATCCACTCTATTACTACTAAAACTTTATGAAATCACTTAACACTTTATGAAATGAAGAAATGGTCAAAATAAAAGTAGGATATAGTGATGTGTTCAACAACTTTTATATTCATCACCTTTACAGCTGAAATCATTTAGTGGTTGAAAATCAGGTTTGAAGCTGTCATTTTCTGAAATTCAAATTTTGAACTGTTCAAATTTTGTCAAATAAAAAGATGATCAAAATAAAAGTTGTAGATAGTGATGTGTTCAACAACTTTTATATTCATCACATTTACAGCTGAAATCATTTATTGGTTGAAAATCAGGTTTGAAGCTGTCATTTTCTGAAATTCAAAATTTGAATTGTTCAAAATTATTGACAAAGATAGATGACTAGACTAAAATGATAGAGCATGATTTTAAAAAATTTTAGGAAAAAAATCATCATATTTGGAGTTAGTATGAGGAAGAAAAATTAGTTACAAGTTTTAGCCACAGATTAAAAAGAGAAATCACACTTGTTCATCATTGATCATCATGAACAGTTGTGATTTTTTTTAATCTCTGGATAAAATTTGTAACTAGTCTTTCTCCCTTATACTAGCTCCAAATGTGATGATTTTTTTTCCTAAAATTTTCTAAAATCATGCCCTATCAAGTTACTGTGTTGATTTGGTCATTCTTTTCATTTGACAAAGTTTGAGCAATTCAAATTTTTAAATTTAAAAAATGACAAGTTCTAACGAGATTTTCAACCATTAAACGATTTCAGCTGAAAAAGTGATGAATACCAAAGTTATATAACTCATCAAGATCTACAACTTTTATTTTGGCCATTTCTTTATCTGATAAAGTGATAGTAAACATTGTTCACAAATCAACATGTCTCTCGTATAGTTTATGAAACTATGAGTCATATGTGAATTTGTGAATAATATTTACTAATACTTTGGCACATGAAGAAGTGACCAAAATAAAAGTTGTAGATAGTAATGAGTTCAACAACTTTTATGTTCACAACTTTTATTGTTGAAATCATTTAAGGTTTCAAAATCTTGTTTGAAGTTGTCATTTATTGAAATTCAAAATTTTAACTGTTCAAATTTGGTCAAATGAAAAGATGATCAAAATAAAAGTTATACATATTGATGAGGTCTACAACTTTGGTATTCATGAGTTTTTTAGCTGAAATCATTTACTCTTTCAAAATATTATTTCAATTTGAAATTGTTTGAATTTTAAATTTTGAATCGTTTAAACAAAGTCACATGACAAGATGACCAAAATAAAAGTTATATATGTTGATGAGTTATACAACTTTTATGTTTATAATATTTTCATTTTAGGTCATTCAATATCCTAAAATTGTAGTCGAAGTTTTAAAATTCAAATTTTTAAAATTCAAATTGCAGTCACATGACAAGATTGAGTTATGTTTACAACTTTTATGACTACAATTATTTATATATATATATGTGCATATATATAATAATACAAAATATTATATACATTTACTTTGTGTTTTTGTGATTTATAAAATACAAAATTAATAATTTAATAAAATAGAAAATATTTATAGGGACGGCTAGATCAGGAACCGCCCCTACAAATGAATTTATAGGGGCGGCTGGATCAGGAACCGCCCATAGAAATGCATTTGTAGGGGCGGCTAGTTCAGGAACCGCCCCTACAAATCATCCTGAGTATAAAAACAAGGGTGCACGGGTGAAAATGTATTGGGCGCTCTCTTCTTCCTCTCGACGCCGTTAGGCTGCCCAACTGTGTCTCGCCGCCACCACCGTCTCCGTGCCCTAGCCACCGCTCTCTTCGTGCCGCTTCCTCTCACCTCCACCGACCTCCTATAACAGCCTCCGTCACCCGTCACGCTTCCTCCCCCAAACACCGCCTTCCCCAGGCCAGCCGCCACGGCGGCTAGGTTTTCCACGAGAGCTCACAATCCACGACGGCAGTGAAGGTCGCCCGCCTCCTTCCCCTCCCGCTTCCCCTTCCCGGCGCTAAGGAAGACGGGCTGGCACCATCCCCTCCTGCTGTCTTCGACGCGACTTCCCCCGGCGGCGCGGACTCGCCCGGCCCCTGTGACTTCCCGACGGCGCGAACTCCCCCATCGACCGCGTCATGTCTCAGTCCGTGACTTCCCAGCGAAGCAAGCTAATCTGAATGCACCCGCTCTCTACTCCAGGTATGCCTCCACTATCTACTCTATCTGCTCTAGGTATTTTTGATCTTGTTAGGATTAATCGGTGGTGTGCTAGTGCCCTAAACTGCACTATTTCTAATTTCTCTTGCTTTGCACCATAGACTAACCAGACTGAATGTGAAAAGTAAACTTGCTTTGTTCAGTTGTTGGCTTGTAGGGTTAGAGTCTGAACAAATAAGTAGTAACTGAACGTGAAAAGTAATCTTCCTGTATTGGCCTGCTGAATGGGATACAATATGAAAAAACTGAGCTTATATATAATAGAAACATTAGGAAAATATTAGGTTCGAGTATACATGGATTTCATTATTTGGGTCAGGAGAACAATACGTGTGTATGAAAAAGAAAAACTTACCAGAGCTTGGATTGTAACCTCTCCATTTCTTGTTATTGTCATTAGCAATAGCAAGATTTTCCCATAATGCGTTTACAAATCAGTCTTATGCGCCATATATGTAGATTGAAGTGCTTTTAGGAAGTTACCTCTTGGGAAATTATGGATTGTAGAGAAAGTCAGATCACCAGTGGGGAATGTAATAGGCATCAAACTTGTTTATATTAGAGACATGGTGTGAAGATTTTAGAAAAGGGTCATGCTGCTGGTAGGTTGAAGAAAAAGTTACTATGCAGAATTATCTTTCCACTTCTGGTATTGATTTACATTTGTATTATGCCACCTAATTCTCTATACTTGACCTTATTATAGTAGTATCAACTTAAAAATGGACAGTTCATCCGGTACTGATTTACATTTGCATTATGCCACCTAATTCTCTATACTTGACCTTATTATAGTAGTATCAACTTAAAAATGGACAGTTCATCCGGTACTGATTTACATTTGCATTATGCCACCTAATTCTCTATACTTCACCTTAGTATAGTAGTATCAACTTAAACAAAATGGATAGCTCATCACACTACATAGTAACTGATTCCCCCAAAATGACACATCAGCAAGGTCAATTAATTATGCCTTCCTCTTTCGAACAAAGATCATTAGGAAAAAAGAAGGGTGAAAAGTTTCAAAACACAAGCGGTACTGATTATTAGCAGAGAGCCCCTTAGCTATAATATACGGTGTATGTTCTAACTGGTCAAGCTTCCCCTTAATCGCCTTTCTAAATGTGCTATCTCTCTGCTGCTTGCCCTTAATCTCATCATCGACCTTTTCATTTCCATCTTCAAATGTATACAGTTTATGGTTTTCATTTCCATTCTTCCATGACACTAATATGAAGCTAGGAAAAATATTGCTTCTGTTGTTTGACACTTTTCAATAGGGTTTATAAGTTAGGCCAAAATCAGCCTTGCTGCCTTGTTCTTATTCTTGTACTTGGTTGTGCATGCTTGCAAAGTTCCTTTGGACAGCAACATCTAAGAGTAAAATACCTAACTTGTTTAAGTGAAAAAAAAGAAAAGAAAAGCGGTTGAAGTGTTGTTTTTAGTTAGCGAAAATTCTTGAGAATTCTACCATTGAAAATCAAGTTTTTACTTGCTTAGTTATCATTACGCATATAGTTTAAATTTCGTGGACTCAATCATCATTGAGAAGAAATGGCCAAGGATATTATTAACCCAATTGTAGCCACTGTAGAAATGTCCAATCCCTACATGTGCTTTTGATCTACTACTTGAGCAATCTGTCTTTGCTCTTTCTTTTGTCTTTGAGCCCTTCACTTGCATGCCTATAACTAGTACATTGTTGTAGCCTCACGGGCCTTTTTTTTTTTCTCTATCTAGCACTCATATTTCTAGCACCTCTGAACTGTATTTCTTGCCTTCGCACAAAGCACTATGCCACCACACCTCCACTAAAAAATTCACTTTGTCAACTCCTCTTGTGCCCATACCCTACTCATCAATGCAATCTGATACTAATTTGTACATCACTTCTTTCTCATCAGTAGTATGTGTCTCCCATAAATTTTACACCACGCTTGCTTCTTCTAATACTTTCTACTGCATAACTCTCACTTGCCATAGAAATTAAGGCCCTCTTTACTTAACAGCACCTCCCACCTTGTCAACATGGTACTACTGATGCTTGTATTCTATCACATTTCCCAAACTATCACTCCATTGCCTTGTTGCATCTACTGCAGTCTATCACTTCTCCTCTTTAATTGCATCACAACACCTCCATCTCTCATAAATTTCAGACTCTGCTCTCTTCTCCCCAAAAACGAGCCTGTCCACAAATCGAACCCTTTGTACACTCTATCACTTTTTTAAATATCTGCAGCATTCTTCAGTCTCTCTCCCATACTAAACTCTATATCTCTCTCATCTCTAACTGTGGCTCGATACTTCTACTTGCAGCAGATTGATTTTTTTCTTAAATATGTAACATTTTCAGTGGACGTGTTTCTAGTAACTAAAAATATTGTAACCTAAAACTTGTATAGAATATGTAGAAGGCCAGTAAATGTTTTGAGTTAAGCTACCACTTGACTGGGATTAAGGAGACTTGTTCTTATTAATGGCTTTATTTCCTGGAACACATTGGCATATCAGAACTTTCGCCTTTTTTTACGTGCGCCACTAGACACATTGTTTTGCACATTGTTCTTATTAATGGCTTTATTTCCTGAAACACATTGGCTCCTGCTCTTAACTACACTGCTGGCTGCTACTTCTATAATACTGTCCTCCTCCTCCTCCTCCTCCTCCTACTACTACTACTACTACTACTACTACTACTACTACTACTACTACTACTACTACTACTACTACTACTACTACTACTACTACTGTTCTACTACTACTCTATACTACTCTAGTGTTGGCTGCTGCTCCGCCCTCTTCCCTATACTACTAAGTGGCTCCTGCTAAACTAATATCCTACTACTCCTCTACTACTCTCAACTGCACTACTAAGTGGCTCTACTCGTGTACTACTACTGCTATACTACTGTTCTTTTACTACTCAACTACTCTCTACTCTACTACTACTGTACTACTCTCTACTCTACTACTACTCTACTGCTATACTATTGTCCTACTAGTGTCCTAGACTACTCTACTGAACTACTACTACTCTACTTGGTACTAAGTGGCTCACTTCTACCATGGTGTGTTCTATCTACTATTACTCATCCTCTACTCTAATCCATTATTTGCCATATCTAAGTTACCAGATTTTGATCTGCAGGGGTCTTCCAACCATGTGGCAGTAGTCAACTGTTTTTTTGGCTATTTTTCCTATCCTCTATGTTTGGGAAGCAGCTGCTGCTTTTTTTACACCTTTTCCTCTCTATGTTTGTTAAGCAGCTGTTGCTTTTTTTGCCAAATCTCCCCTCTCCTCTCCTCTCCTTTGTTTTACCGATGATGAAATTGTCTAAGTCCATACATTATATGGAATATGAGCTGATGATTAAGAACTTATGAGGAACTTGGCATCATTAGCAGCCGCCCCTACATTACCTTCTCCTCTATTCTCTGTTATGATGCCTTGATGCTCCAAGTTCAAGATCAGATGATGATTGACATGTTTCTGAGGCCTCTACTACTGCTACTACTCATTTTTTATATATTGTTGTTTTATAGGACTACTTTGGTTTATAGACCTTTTTTATTTCTTATACCTTCTCGCGTACCTAAAGCACACTTTCTTGCATCTATTGGAACAAAGCGCGAAATAATATCGCAGACACCAGACAATGTAGCCCGATGCCCGAGCATGATGAGCAGCCAACCTATGAGGAGCAAGCACTAGAGGACCAGCTTACTCAGGAGCAGTTCGATAACGAGGTAGAAAAGGATCTAGAAGTGATGCTTACTCAGGAGTAGTGTGACGAGGAGGAAGGGGGAGCAGAAGGAAGAACAGGAGAGGCTGCTGAAGGCAAAGAAGTTGATGATGATGATGAGGAGGAGGACTCAGAAGAGGGATGTGTAAGTCCTGAGGATCCTTTCCCACATGAAGCCAGAAAGAGGCCAACGGAGGAAGATTTGGATAAGGATTTTGACCCGAACGAGGAGGAAGGAAAAAAGCCTTAGCTTGTAAATGTTGCTAAAGCTTTGGCTGTCTTACCTCTGCTAACACTTTGACCTATCATATATACAGGTCCCTCCTAAAACTTAGAAAAGACGACATCGACATCCGCGACATCTCGCTGGACAAGACGGAGTAGAGGAAAGGAGAGCAGAGGCAACAGCCACAGAGACGGATCACGATGCCTCTGCTCCACAATCTCAAGACACAACCATGACTACCAAGCCTAAGAGGAAATGAGGGGATAGAAAAGTAAATCAATATCCAAATAAGGCATGCGATGTGATAACAGATGTCGGGCCATCAGGGGAGATCCTTGAGCCGAAGGAATTAAGAGGATGATTCTGTAATGCGATCGAGGCCCTAGTAAGAGATAAATTTAACCCAGCAATCCCTAACTAGAAAGAGGTACCAAAGAACAAAAAGGATGAACTATGGGATAGGCAGCTGAAGCTCAATTTTAGATTTCCGGAGGGTAAGCACGAACTGGTAAAAAATTCTTTCAGGATGATGGGAGAGTCATTCCGACGTTGGAGGTCGGAGCTCAACAAGAAGTATATCCAAAAGAGGTTAACTCTCTTCAACGAATTCGGCAACATAACTCCTAGTCAATGGGAGGAGCTCGTGGCTCAGAAGACTTCACTAGAGGCATTGGAGTTCAGTGCCCGTAATACCAAGCTAGCGAAGAGGAACAAACACCACCATCATCTAGGCCCCAATGGCTACTATGCCAAGGAAGAGCAGTTTAGGAAGATGGACGAAGAGGCCGCAGCTGCTGGGAATATCGATATGATGAATTTGAAGGTACACTCAAGGAATTGGATATATGCGAGAAGTACAAAATCATCCGGTGGTAATCTTAAGTTTGATAAGCCAGAGATCTAAAAGGCAGTATCAAGGATACTGAAATATGCTGAAGACAAGGAGAAGGGCTCATTCAATCCTTCTAGAGAGAGGGACGAGCTTAGCCTTGGCTTGGGAAACAAGGAGCACACAGGCCATACCAGGGGGCTAGGGAAAAGGATGACCTGGAAGCAAGGATTCGAAGAGGACAGGCACATGTACAAGAAACATGGCAGAGACCAAGAGACTAATCTTGAGCTCTAAGTGAAGGCTCTAGTTGCGAAGGCGTTGGAGGAGCAAGGACTGTCTATGGAGCCACGGATATTAATGATGCCGCTGGGAGAACTGGTATTAGTTGGCAGCCCTCCGAAAGTTTCTAGCAGCCAAGGTTCCACTGTAGCCACAACCCCCGTCGATCGCATACGGGAACCAACTAGTTGCACCTTGGAGTTTCTCAGCGGTCGGTAGAACACTGTGATGGAGGTGGCAACGGGTGTGGCACATCCTCTCGGTGGCTTACACCACAATAATAAGATACTGTCGGACTACACTAGGGTCGAGGTGTATACCGTGACTCCCGAGGGGCTGGTGTTACTCGAAGACGTTATGGGGTAGTTCATCCTCTAGCACAAACGGGACATTATATTGACTACTTCTTCGCCGCATCCCCCTCTCCCAAATTTGGAGCGAGTTGTTGAGGTCGGGGAGATATTTTCACCGTCTCGTGACCACCACATTCCTAAGATGCCACATTCTTCCCCGCCTCCTAGCGAGCATGTGCCTGATAAGATGCCACAACCTTCTCTAGCTCGTATCGAGCAAGTGCATGATGAGATATCACAGTCTTCTCAACAAGCATAGCCGATACATGAACAACGAGTGCCTCCTGAAGAAGGTGATGCACAAGAAGATGAGGACATGGCTGAATGGGAACTTTGAAAGAAGCATCCAATCACCATAAGGCTAGTTTATGTTTTAATGAAAGACGTCTCGTCGGTGTCCAAGTGGTATTCCCATGACCAGTTCAAGCCTGAGAACCAGTTAAAAAAAGTCCCATCATGGGGTTCTGAGGAAGCCGTCACTAGCAAACTCCACCAAATTGCAAAGCAGTATCCAAATGTTGATGCCATCAAATGGTCAAAGGATTGCCCGAAAACATATAAAAGAGGCAAGCCCTTCCTACCAAACTGGGACATCCAGCGCCTACCACTTGGAATGAGAAGGTTCCATGATTGGTACTTGCGTGTTCTCCCAACGAGCATAGACCTCATACAAGTATGCTTCCCCACCGGCACATTTGGAAGCCCAGCCGGAAAAATTGTCTTTAACTTCAATGACATGCAGACATGCTTTCACCTGAGAGCAATGGAGATGAATCTTATTCGCACGTGGTGCCTGTAAGTCCTTGTCCTTCCAATATGATATGAATGTAATCTTTGAATTTTGTTGTAACTAACCCACGCCGTAATTTGTAGAATGCAAGTGCACATTGTCAAACAAATGCCAAGTGTGAAAGCAGGGTATATAGACCCTCAAGCTATAGCCCAAACAAATTTTAATTACCCTAAACAGTGAAAACTGGATGCCAAAGAGCTAGCAGCTGCAAAGACTCTTCGGGAGAAAGAGCACATCCGTACGGCGAAACTAAGGGAAGAGTCCCTTAAGGTTGCGTCATACATTGCCCTGGCTTTCAAAATTCTCCAACAGCACTCTACTATATGGCTACCATACAACTTCAAGTAAGTTCAACTCTATACTTAAAGCTTTGTTCGATATATTTTATTTGATGCAAAGGAGCTTATCTAGTTCTATGATTAAATCCATGCAGCAACCACTGAATTTGTATAGCCGTCGATGTCGGGAGGAGCATGGCATGGGTCTTTGATTCAATAGATAGGGACCCGGTGACATACAAAGACTTCATATCGATTCTCAAGACGTATACATATCGACAATTCTCATTAGCTTATATGTTTGTATATATACTTGTAACGTTCACTTTTGGATACTAACAAGTTGTATTTACTAAAATAATTCGAACAGGGCATTTAGGTTCTATGTCACTAAACATCACGGAAGGCATGATCCAGCAAGAAAGGAAAAGCTGGCTATAAAAACACTATGTGCGGTAAGTGTAACTTACTTCTTCAGTACTCCATTACATGGTTGTCAAAAGCATTACTTAACATTTTCATATGCAAAACACACAGTGCCCCAAGCAAAAGCCTGGGAGTGTACATTGTGGATACTATATATGTTCTATGATGAGTAACACCGGTGCCTACAGGAGACACCTCTTCACCCGTAGTATAAAAACTTCGTACATGGTATGAAATACTAAACCGAAACTTGTTCTCTTGTAGTGGAAAGAAGAGAAAGAAATGAAAAGAGACCCATACAAGGATGACCAACTCTTAGAGCTCGTCGGCGACCTTTGCAACTTCATATTGGACGAGATTGTACACATCAAAAGCGCCTACCATGACCGAAAGTCTGACTTAGGTAGAAATCCTCAGTACCAACACCTTCATGAGACTGAAAGGCTAGCTCTAGGACGTTGATAACAATGTGTATTGAATTTGACATTGGTTTTACCTTGTGAATTATGTCTATTTAATGATGGATTGTATATATTCTTATGAATTGAATTTGTAATTGTAGTTTATATAATACTCTTGTGCTTATAGTCTAAGGGGTTCAGAACGCTGGTCGCGGGGCGTTCGGCAACGCGAACTTCGGCAACGCGAACGCGGTTCGGAACGTTGGTCGCGGGGCGTTCGGCAACGCGAACGCGGTTCGGAACGTTGGTCACGGGGCGTTCGGCAACGCGAACGCTGGATGGAATACGCGGAAACAAACAGTGTTCTGGTCGAATTTGAATTGTAAATTTGAATTTTTTTACGGGAAAACGTACTGTAGGGGCAGTTCTAGACTGAACCGCCCCTACAAACAGGTATTATAGGGGCGGCTGGTACTACAGCCGCCCCTACAAATTGATTTGTAGGGGCGGCTGTAGTACCAGCCGCCCCTACAAATCTATTTGTAGGGGCGGTCTAAGAACCGCCTCTACAAATACATGATTTATAGAGACGGTTTGGTAGGGGCGGCTGCCAAACCGCCCCTACAAAGGGTTACGAGCCGTCCCTAAAAACGTTTCTGTAGTAGTAGTAGATTAAGGTTAAGTTATCAGATCTATCTAAGGGTGACGTTCCTTTGGATAGATTCATTAAATCACCGATATTGCTTATTGCTTCCATTATTCATCTAATTATAGCAATATCATTTCACCCGATTGAGATTGATCTGGATCGACCTTATATCTTGTTTAGCCAATCGTTTGTTAGCCTGAAACTGATCTAATCTACATTTTAAACGATGAGTTATGTTTTATCGGTGGTTTTATGTCAATCTTAATCGTGCATAGCGTGCGGTTAAGGCATGTTGCATCTTGAGTATATCTATTGGCTAGCGAAAACCTTTCCATGGCCTGTTATCACGGTCTGTGTGATTCTGCCTCATATCCCACTGTTAGCACCGTGGAGTGGGGATCGTTACTTAGTAGGTCTGTTCCTGATAAGGTATGACCTTAACTGTGCGTTATGCCTGAATCGGCTGTTTTAGCCGATATCGAGCGCTTTCACGAACGGTTCGCATTACGAGACTGTTGAAGTAGAGATAGGTTGAAAGATGTGTTAGTCTTATGATCTTATTATTGTATTACGGCCTGCATGATTCTGCCTCATACCCCACTGATATTAGTAATAAGTTAGGGTCGTCGAGTCTATTGTTGTTTCTACGACCTGCATGATTCTGCCTCATACCCCACTGGTCATAGCGATAGATGAGATCTAATATGTTTATTAGATTTATCTTTATCAAATAGTTAAATGGTGTTGAGCTATTTCTTTTATTTAAAGGGATTCGGTTACTTGTATTCATTGGCTTAGCATAAACCAATCATTGTTGACATCTTATTGCCATTGACTAATATTTATTCAAATAATGATATTCGTCCGGAATGATAACGGATTCTTGTTACACAACCCCATGAGCTTTAACTGATTTATTCTTATGAATACGCTGGAATCGACTATTTAGTCGATCGGCTCTCAGAGCCGCACATTCGGGACTGTCTGGCAACACCGGCATGTTCCGCCCTTAATTACTGATAAACTTTCTCTCATTGTCAATTGCAGGGTCAAATTGACTGACACGTCTCGGGAGGAGTACGCAGGATCGACCACCCCTACGTTGAAGCTAGCCGGATCTACAGCTCCATCGAGCAGACCCTTCTGGCTTGCTACGTGTGTCTCCGGCACGGGACGAAAATTCGTGCCGACACCCATTATATACTGAGAAGGAATTTATACATGGAATTAATAGAGAAGATACCATTCTTGTGCAGGTGCCAAACAAACACGCCAGGTTCTTGTTGCAGATTTACATGGAATTAATAGTTTTGGAGTAGAATCACGAACTGAGCATAGCTAGCCCAGTGGGCCGAGTTTCTTTTGTTGGAATATATCTACTCCGATTTAAGATTCACGAGTGCTCGCATTTGTCTTTGCCACACACCCTAAAATGTCAAAAATGCATTGTGTAAATAAATCCTTGTATGGGCGAAGGGAGTGACAATGCAAGCCGAAGGCTATAATCTGTAACAGAGAGGAGATATAGGACCCTCCAAAAGAGCCTTCCCATAGCCACTTTGCTGATTGCAGCATCATTTTCAGATAGGAAATTGATCGATCCGATGATGTTTTGGATTGCATGTCACGGAGGCATATATACAAAACATTGTTTCTGCCCTCGGCGTCGTGCCCGTGGGATCGGGACAACCTGACAAGTTTACAACACGCAGGGTAGCCTGCCAAGACTATATATATAGGCAACTAGAGCCCCGGCTACACCGGGCGACGCACGCGCGCTCACTTTCAGCAGACCACGCCTCTTGGTGGACATGGACAGGCGTGTTCTGCAGCTTCCCCTGCTCCTCTGCCTGTGCGTCGTCGCCACGCTCCGTGCCTGCTCCGCCGCGTCGATCACCATGGGCACCCCCGACGGCTCGGAGCTGTGGGGGTACGTCGATCACCACGGGCACCCCCGACGGCATCATGAACGGGGTCATCAAGGAGAAGCCCAAGATCATCCCCAAGGACCTCAAGTGAGCGTCGCTTTCGCACCACGACGGTCACGTCGGTCACTGGAGTATGTATGTTTTAGTAGCTGTCAGTGTTACCATGCTACGACTGCAATTGTATGCAGGTGGGTGGAGGTCTCCAATGCCGTCTACTTTGCGCTGGTCAAGGATTTCATGAAGCCAAGAATCGATGAGGCGAGCGAGCTCCCACGGCTCTTCTCTATATGAATTCAGTTGAAAGGGATAGTGGAGTTTGGTTAACTCTGTTCCCTTTCTTTTTTTGTTCATTTTGCAGATTGATGAGCTGCTGTCCTATGGTGTGAATGTCACGGTGTACAATGGGCAGGTCAGTAGTGCTCTGCCATTTTTGCTATCTCCAGCAAATCAAAACTACTATTTTTTTTTGTGTGTGTGTCTGGTCATGCATGATGTTGACTTTCTTCCGTTAGTGCTGTTACACTGCTATGCTGGCAGAATAGTGGACCAGCATGTTGAGATCAATGGATAGGTTGAAATGTTAGTGCCTTAGTGCTTGAGTGATGATCCAGACACCGAAAAGGAACTGATACTGTTTCTGTTTCTTCCACGCAACTCGTAGTCGTCGTAGCACATGGAGCATTCAGGTTCACCAATTCATCCTGCAATTGATACATCCTGTGTAAGCAACCGAGTATAGTACATTTTAAAAATAAGGGCCTTACAATTCGTCAGTGGGAGAGCAGGATAGCGTGACGCCGCCAAGTTCGTGTTCAGTTCAGACTTCAGAAAAGATGGCATCGTTTCTGGATGCATACCAAGAAAATGTGCCTTTCATTGTCAATCGTCATGGGAAGTTAGGAACGGACAACCACTCCCTGGCCCGTGCCAGGAAAAACACACAAGAACAGAGTGTGAGTGTTCCATCTTCCATGCACGGATCTGCCTTTTCCCCAGGAGCTGTGAGTGACACGAAACCTTCAGGCGCCACAAGGCATTTTTCTCAACCACCACCATATCACATGGTGGCTCATGGCTCACATGGTCAACTAATTGGGAGACAGACGCTCCTCCCTTAACCAAACACTTGGATAATCCATTCATATCGTACAATATTCCCAGCTGAAAATATGCTTATGAGTAAACAAGTCTGCAGTTTTCAGTACTGATGAATGTGATACGTGTTTTCGCCTTCCTGAAGCTCGACGTAATCTGCTCTACTGACGGGCGCAGAAGCATGGGTTCAGAAGCTCAAGTACGCCTTCCTGTTTTTCTATCTCTTGCCCCCACATTATAACAGGGTTCAGAAAACATATATATCTCAATGACTGAACTGAATGTTTACTGGCTCCTGGGGGATGAACTGATACTGATTTCAGATGGGATGGGCTGAAGACCTTCCTGAGCCTGCCGAGGCAGTCTCTGTACTGCGGCACCAGCAAAGGAACCAAGGCTTTCGTGAGGTCCTACAAGAACCTGCGCTTCTACTGGGTTCTTGGAGCTGGCCACTTTGTAAGTCCTGCGTAAAGATGTGCATGCAGCCCGTGGGCCAAAGGCCCGGCCCAAAGCACGGTTATTGGGCCTGACCCGAGCACGGCACGGCCCGAACCCTAACCGGGCCCGTGCCGGCCCGAAGCCCGTAGCAGGCCGGGCTTGGGCTGAGGCCTCGGCCCGCCGGGCGGCACGGCACGGCCCGTTTTACAACGGCCGGCCCGGTGGAGGCCCGTTTTAATTTATTGAGCTGGCCGTACTATTTTCCTTTCTAGGGTTTTATCTCACGAGGTGTGAGTTTTACCTAGAATGGTTTTTAATGAGGCGGCATTGCATAAAAAGCTCAAATATTTTGTCATCTGGTGTTTCTGTGATTGTTAAATATGAATATGTGAACCTGTGATTGTGCTGTTAAATATGGTGTTTACTGTGTAACGGGCTATGGGCTGGCCCGATGGACCAGTGGGCCGCGGGCTCAACGGGCTGGCACGGCCCGATATTCGGCCCACGGACCGTGCCTGGGCCGTCCGACAGGCACGGTGGACTGTTCAGGCACGGCCCGGTGGCCCGGCGGGCCAAAAGGGCCCGAGCCCGATCGGGCCGTGCCGTGCCGTGCCGGCCCGTTGCTCATCTTTAGTCCTGCGGCGTCTCACATTCACCTAGGATCTGCTTCCCATCCCATGTGAGGGTCTTAAATCGGGATGCCCCCGAATGAAGCTGACTTAGCTTGTTTCCTCATGTGATCTCTTCTTTGGCTGCAGGTGCCTGCCGACCAGCCTTTGTATCGCGCTGAGCATGATCGGCAGCATCACCCAGTCTCCGGCCAGTTAGTGGATTTTATGTGATACGCAAAGATCAAGTGAAGAAACGTCAACTGGAAGCAGCTAGCACACGGGCACGGGCGATGCAGGACTCGAGTACAGTGAAGGTCGCATACTTGAAAGGCAATCATTCAGTTGATGATACCTGTGATTTGTTTACAATTTTCTATACTGTGAAAAATAGAGCGCTGGTGCAATAGGAAAAGTGGAAAAGTTTTTTTTAATGATTTTTGTGGTGGGTCGATTGATTTATGTTGCGTTTCGTAGGAAAAAAAACAGCTAATTTACCCTATCACTTCCAGAGGCTGTAAAGTTGCGAAAATTCCATATTTACCATAAACATCCGACCGTCGATTCAGAAGATTTTTGTCCCTATTCAATTAAAAAACACTGAATGCATTAGGGACTATGAGGCCCATGGAGTGAGCAAGCTACTAATGAGCTAAATCTAATTGTAGGCTAGTTTCTTATAGGCCAAGCTCATGGGAGAAGTAGCAATTTAGACTGCCAGATTGCAGGCCCAATTTGTTTTAGGTTGGTTAAGCCCAGTTGAAGCCCAAATATTTTAGGTTAAGTCCATTTGTAGGCTCAGGTTGTTTTGGATGTGTGCCTTTTTGTAATTCACTTAAACTAAATATTAGGTTCCAAGGACTTGCCATTCTCATACATTAAGATCCCTCTGAGAGCATCTGCCACTGTTGAAGTCCCTGTTACAGTCCATGTTTCACGTATGCGTTCATTGACTACACGTTCGCTCTACAGGCATGGGAGCTCTAGAAGGAATTAAAGGGGAGGTGCTCCCACGATACTTCAACAACAATCCAGCAAATCCTTGCTTCGACCAAGCACGTAGTGGACCAGTGGATTGACAGCCGAAGCATCTAGGGCTGAGCTTACTGTAAAATACTAAAACCTCACTAGCTAATCCTGGTTCGTGGCACGTCGGTGTTATTCTACTTTCGATATTAATAAAAAGATGCACAAACATTTTGTGTATTCGAGAAAAACTTTTTGCCTTAGTCTGTCCGCCTCTCAACTTCTAGCATAAGTGTTCTAGCTAGTTTTACTAAGAGTAGCAGTAGGTGACAAATTATAAATAAGAAATCTGATTGGTTTACTACCTGATCCAAACACACGACCATTGCTCGTACGAGCTAGGATAAAACACGCTAGCCACGGTACAATGTCCGATTGCAAAATATATTAATGCAAATGACACATGCTATATGTTTCATTGCAATGTCTGGGCATCTTCGCTAGCAACGTACTCCCTCTGCCGGTTACAATATATGCGACACACCTAGTGTTCGGATGTCCGACGCGAGCATGTGTCCGGACGCACCTCAAGGCCGTCTGATTGGAGTAAATATAAATTTAATGTAACTACTTTTGTTACTTTTTATATAATTAAGCTAATTATTAGTCAAAGATAATAAAATTTAAATACTGAAATACGTACATGCCTTAGGATAAAAGGAGTAATAAAGAAGTTAAAAGAAGAGAATAATAACCTCCACCTGCATCCTGCCTTTGTCCGTTGTATTCTTGTGCATATCATGTAAGACAGGTGACACATAAAAGGGCAAGAATACATCGGTTGTCGACGTATGTAAGAACAAATCTATACTCTATCATCATCGTCATCATCTCATCTCACACTATAAAAGAACAAGTTTTTTTGAGGGGGTTCTCCCTCTATAATAACCGGTCGATCTAGACATCGTGCTATATGAGCCCTTCGTCGTCCGTGATCTTACATGTAAGATGTAAGACTCCTCGTCAACCAAGATTCCTCCTAGACCTCGAAAAAGAAAAATAATAAAAATCTGAACACAAGTCATACGAGTCAAATTATCATGTTCCAAGACGTCGTGCTATATGAGCCCTCCGTCGTCCATAATCTTACATATAAGATGTAAGACTTCTCCTTAACCAAGGCTCCTCCTGAACCTTGAAAAGGGAAAATAATAAAAATCTAAACACAAGTTATACAAGCCAAATTATCATGTTCCAGAACTCCGACGTCCATACGAGCTAGAAAGGACTCTAACGCCGGTACGCAGCCGATCATCAATTCTATATATCTGCCTTCGTGTATCGAACGTCGCTCCTCTTCTACCCCTATACCCCCTAATTAAACCCTAGCACTGCTGCAAGCCGAGTAATCAAAATCATCGTCGTCGTCGTGTCGGCGTAGTTGTGCATGGTGATTGATGCCTCGGCATGGAACTGACGCCGCACCATGCACAAACCATTGTCAACTCGTCGACTTGTTTGCTTGTTGTCTCCTGGTTGCATGTACGTACGTGTAGTCAGGTAGATGCCTCCATAATAAACTTCTCGCTGATTACGCGTGGCTTCCTTTGCGTGATTGTGATCACGCATGTTATGCATGCTGATCGGTGATCTCCGACTCAGTCCACGTGCACAGACACCATATCAAATCGTTCCAGCGTGTATCGGATCCGTATCGAGCTTCCTTGAGATTCATTGAAGCAGGATGCAAAGAGATTCCATCGCCTCGATGTGTATGATCCGTTGCCTGACTTCCCGGATTGATCTCAGACTCGGCTCTGATGCAGGGTTCGGCGACTAGATTGGTGGCAGGCATGCGGGGGGAATTGATGTGATCCCGATCGGGACCGAACAGGAGACAGCACGCCATAAGCTTCCCCTCGCAACTCAAAGGCAGTAATCAGCGATGCCAGATGAGAAGGAAGGATTGGATTTAATTGGTTGTCTGGTTGAGCAGCAAGAGAAATTGAACATGGGCTGGGGATGTAGATGTACCAAACAGCTTTACATTGACTTGGTGTTAAAAAAAATTAGGCGACATTGGTTTGGTTTGAGGTTTGATTTTTTTTACTCATTAGAATTTGGATAATAAATGTTGCAATTGCCTTAGTGAATTGTTCTGATCAGTTAATTTTATGCTAACTTTATAAGTTTGAAACCATGCATGATTTGCAACTAAAAATCAAAACCTGGAGAAGAAACATCACGGGCCTTCCAGCTGCATTGGAGCAATGTGGTTGAGACAGTTGCAATATTGGAGAAACATGCTCCAAATATTTCCATACAAGCAATAAACTAATTTACCTTTTCTGTAGGTTTGCCTTCTCATATGGTGTGAGATGTAGTTTCATCTATCTTCTCATCAGTTAGTTCAAATTGACAACTCTTTGTATGTTATTGTGCTTTCCATGTCTTTCAGGCTTCCGAAATATTAAAAAACGATGGGAATAATCTTTTTCATCAGTTAGCATTGATACCTTTGTCTCACGGTCCATCTAAAAAAAACTCGGCCTGCGGTGGGCAGACAGCCCCGCAACTTTGTGCTTAAAGAAGAAGACCTTCTCACGCAGGCCGAGAAAACCTCCGAACCCCGTGCCCCGCCCTTACACAGGGGCCCAGTACCCTGTGAGTGAGCCGGTCCATTTACCTGTGCTTTGGGAAACTCAGGACAGGCGAGGGGATTTTTTTAACTCCGACAGGCGAACGAGCGCACTCGTGGGGGTTCGAACCCTGCACGCGAGAGTGCCGATCGGACATCCTGACCATCTGGTCCGAGGAGCCGTTGGCTCTCACGGTCCGTCTAAAATGCGAGGTATTTAGAATCTGTCATTTTTTCCTGTGAGATACAGAACATGCGTGTACCAATGAGTTTTATCTCACTTCAATATAAATAGTTTTAATGTAATAATTAGACATAGAATTTTATTACCTATCACTCATATTATGGAATGTTTTTACCTTATCAATACTTTTTCCAACACCCGTTTGGATAAGAGTATGTATTATCTTACTATAGACACGTGTGTGCCGCACGTGTATGTCCATTAGTACTATAAAAGAGCGAAGGAATTGTAAAATACCTGTCACCCAAACATGTGTGAGGTCCTGCGCGGCTCCCGCGTGTGTGAGTTCCTTTTCGTGACCTTTCTTTTCGTTTTCGTTTTCGTGGCCCGATTTCCTTTTCGTTTGATTGCAAGTTCTGTCAATATGATTGCCAGAGGACGTACTCGGACGACGGCACGACGATGCGGAATGACAGCGACAGCCAACAACAGCAAGATCTGCAGCAGCCATGGACAGGGAACGACGTCATCTCTGAAGCCGTCGTCGTTGATCCCGCCGTCGCAGGACTTACAGGAAGAAGTTTTGAGGCCGCCGCCATGGATCATTTGAAGCCTGTGGTTGGAATGATATTTGATACACTTACAGATGTGGAGAAATTTTACAAATCGTATACACATGAAGCTGGTTTTTCTGTTCGTATTGGTCAGCACAAGAAGCAAAATGATAAAATATTATTCAAGCGGTATTATTGTTCAAGAGAAGGATACAGAAAGGAGAACGTAAAAAATGTTATTAACGAATCCGGAAAAAAGAGAAAGACACATAATATGATGGAAAACAGATGTGGTTGTGAGGCACATATTGTTGTCAAGCTTGGCAATGACAAGAAGTATCGGATAGCTTCAATGGTCGAGGAGCACAGCCATGGTTTTGTGTCACCAGATAAGAGGCATTTGCTAAGATCCAACCGTAATGTTAGTGGGAGGGCAAAGAGTACCTTGTTCAGTTGTCATAAGGCTAGCATTGGCACCTCACAGGCATATATACTTCTCCATGTCAGTGAGGGTGGGTTTCAGAATGTTGGGTGCACGCTGAGGGATTTGCAAAACTATTACCGTGACCTCAGGAGCAAAATCAAGGATGCAGATGCACAAATGTTTGTGGCACAACTTGAGCGAAAGAAGGAAGTAAATCCTACCTTCTTTTATGACTTTATGGTGGATGAACAAGGATGACTTGTTCGTGTGTTTTGGGCAAATGCCTTATGCAGGAAAAACTATAATGTTTTTGGTGATGTGGTTTCGGTAGATTCAACATACACCACTAACCAGTATAACATAATTTTTGTGCCATTTACTGGAGTCAATCATCACTTGCAAAGTGTTTTCCTTGGGGCAGCATTCTTGGCAAATGAAAAGATCAAGTCATATGAATGGTTGTTTAACACCTTTCTTAATGCTATGCGTGGAGTAGCACCTCATCTAATCATAACAGATGAAGATGCGAGCATGAAGGCTGCTATTGCTCATATTCTATCGGATACAACTCACATACTTTACATGTGGCATATCATGGAAAAGGTTCCTGAGAAGATCAGGCCCTCTATAAGAGAGAATGAACAGTTCTGGGATAGACTACACACATGTGTTTGGGGCTCCGAGACTGCAGATGATTTTGAGTCACAATGGAATTCTGTCATAACAAATTTTGCACTCATGGAAATGATTGGTTTTCCACAAAGTTTGCCATGCGTCAATCATGGATTCCGGCATACTTTATGGACATACCTCTAGCAGGAATCCTTAGGACTACATCACGATCGGAGAGTGCAAATTCTTTTTTTAACCGTTTCATTCATCGAAAATTGACCTTTGTTGAGTTCTGGCTAAGGTTTGACACAACTTTGGAGTGCCAACGCCAAGAGGAGTTGAAAGCCGATAATGCAAGTCTTCACACCACTCCTAAATTGATGACACCATGGGTCATGGAGAAGCAATGTAATGTGATATATACACATGAAGTCTTCAGTAAATTTTAGGAATAAATCGTAGCTGCAAGAGACCATTGCATTATTCAAGGCATTTAGAGTGTGAAGATATAAAAATTGTCACCATCAGCAGTATCTCTAGAAAAGAGCAAGTGGTTTAGTTGAACAAGTCAGACATGTTTGGTAGGTGTTCCTGTAAATTTTATGAGTCCTATGGCATCCCGTGCCGTCATATCGTACAAGTGCTTAGAGCTGAGAAGCAAAGTGAGATACCATCTATTTATATTATGAAGAGATGGGAGAAAAGATGTAAAAGGTTTGTATTGTATGATTTTTTTCTATGGGTGTTTTGTACAATAGTACTAATTAGATATTCAATTTTATAGGAATCTATTCTTTGATGAAGAAGGTATCTGTAGGATCTACAGGAAGATAAATGAGGCCTAGAGGGGGGTGAATAGGCCTGGACAAATTCAACTCAAAACTCTATCAGAACAGAGGGCGGCACTGTCCCTCTTCGAAAATAAATCTAACACAGCTGAGATTTTACAGAGATGAATCTGACCCCATTATCTGCTTAATCCTATAATAGAACGATAAGATCCAGTTCGAAGACTGAATACCACAGAAACTCCACACAAGAGTGGATTGAGCAACCAAACCCTAACACTAGCTACCAAAGAGCTAAACCAACAAGTAAACAAGATGAAGCATGCGAGACACAAGATTTATCTCATGGTTCAGCTCACCACAAAGGTTTGCCTAAGTCCACGTTGTTGAGGAAACCACAAAAGGCTTGGGCTTGCCATAAAGGCTTGCCTTACCCTCGTTCTCAAATCAAGAGGATGAACTCTTGAAGTGAGAGGTGATTTGTTAGCTCTGAGAATGAGGTTACAAACCTCCCAAGGCTACCACACGAGTTGGTAAGTCCAAGGGCGACGCCTAGCTGGCTAGGAGCAAGCTCCAAGAGTAACAAACCCTAGAACCGTCGGCCAAACATGAACCAAATGCTCTTAGACTTTGGGAATCAGTGGATCTGCTCTCCAATCGAGTTTTGCTGTCTTTTCTCTCAAGTTTTGATGGTTGAAATCAAGGATTTGCTTGAGGGATGGAAGAGCAACAATAGAGGAGAGAGGGTGAGCTTTGGTTCTGTTCTGTTTCGAGCAGAATGACTGAGTGAAGTAGATAACCGTTGTGGGATGGGCCTGAAGGGTATAAATACCCCTTGGGTCCAACAGTTAGTTAAGGGCGGCACTGCCGCTCTTAACAGGGCGGCACTGTCGCCCTAGCCAAAACAGGTAAGTTGAGGTGAAATTTGGCTGGCTGTTTTGACTAGGTGAGAGGATGTAAATATGAGAATTTGAGCATCTGGTTCAATAGTTGACCAACTGTCCTAAAATCTCTCTTAATAGTACGGCTTTTCCTAAACTCAATTTCAAAATATAAAAGAATTTAAACCTACTTTGAGTTAGGTCTAGCCACCTTTTGTAATTAGGACACCTGCAACCTGTACATCATCCTCATTTTTCGATTCCCTGCTTGTCATCTCGATAAATCTCATTAGTCCTCTAATTTGGTGGTCATCAATACCAAAACCCACAATAGGACTTGATTGCACTTACAGTAACCTGCTAGATGAAAAGCCTAAAGATCCTATGGAGGTGTCAATGCGGAAAAAGATTTTAGATTCACGCAACCAGTTTGAAGATCTTATCCAAATGACCAAGAACTCTGAACAAGGGATGGACTTTTTATTTTCTAGTTTATCCAACCTAGTGGAACCTCTCCAAATGATCACGCCTGCTACGAGAGTTAATAAACAGGATGAGTATGAATCTTTCTTTGGTAGTAAAATTCCAAATCAAGTAGATATATATCCAGCAAATGATATCAAGTCCAAAGGGAGATGCAAACGAATTAAGAAGAGCAAGGAGATGAAGGCTGCAAGCAAGAGTAAAAGTAAACAGACGTGTGGAAAATGTAAGCAAGTAGGGGATCATGATGCACGCACTTGCCCAAACAATGTTGTTGACTGATATTTCAAGTTCGTGTAAACACTTTTTTTACTAGTGACATCATTCAGCTGCCAATTTTCAGTGTTATATTTTCCTATCTACAAGCTTGTGATTCTACAATGTACTGATATACAGGTACTGATATACTTAGTTCCAGTTTACATTTTCCTATCTACAAGCTTGTGATTCAGTTACAAGGTACTGATATTGCATTTTCCTATCTGCAAGCTTGTGGTTCTAGAACATCCCTTATGCATTATTATAATATCTGAAAAGTATTATTGATTTGCTTAGATTTGCAGTGGGACTGAAGCATTACTGATCTTCTGTATTTTTTAGTGTTGATAACTATTGACACTCATCAAACATTATGTTTTCTTCCATTTGGGATCAACATGAACAGTCAATCCTACTTTTTGTCTCTTTATTTCAACAACTACAGAATCTGGTTGTGCTCACATGTGCTTTCATGTCTCAATTGATGTTCTATTTTGTCAGCCCAAACTTCTTGTATACATGTGCTACTTTCTACTGATATTTGCAGCAGGGCCTGCTTGATCCGAAGTAGAAATTCCCAGTAACCAGTACAATATTTTGAGTTATGCAAATTTCTGATCATTCCAGTGATAGCACAATTTAGAATACAATTTACCATCTATACAATTTCTATAGTCTTTGATGTGTCCTATACAATCACAACTTGTCCAACTTGCTACCACTTGGACGGTTTACAGAACACCAGGCAAAGCACGATTTACAGAACACATGCTTCAATGCATCTCAGGATCAGCACACAGCCTCAGAATGAAGCAATCCTCCCCATTCACCTTCCTCTAGCCAATGCACCTCAGGATCAGCACAGCTTCAGAATGAAGCAATCCTCCCCATTCACCTTCGTCTCGTCAATGCACCTTGCACCAGCATGGCAGTCAACGGATACAAGCCCTACAGAGACAAGGAAGAACAATTTTCAGTCACAAATGGCCATTCCAGCAAGCGGCGGAGGGCCAGGGGTGGAGGACCCTCACCAGGCGGCGGAGGCCCACGAGCGGCGGCGCCCTCACTAGGCTGGTGGAGGGCAAGGGGCGGTGGTGGGACGACTCGCTGGCGGAGGGCAAGGGGTGGCGGAGGACAAGGGGCGGTGCAGGTCTCTGGCGGCGAAGGGCTAGGGCGATGAGTCCCTGGCGGAGGATGCGAATCGCCAGGGGGTGTAGGTCTCTAGCGGCGGAGGGCTAGGGTGGCGAGATGCGAATCGCCTAGGGGCGGCGCAGGTCTCTGGCGGTGGAGGTCTGGGGCGACGAGATGTGAATCGCCTGGGGCGGCGCAGGTCTCTAACGGTGAATTTGCACAAGAGGGGGCAGGGGGGTTTTGGAAAAAAAAGCTGGCAGGTGGGGGGCTTAAGCGCAAAATCGTGCCGCCTCTCACCCCATCCATTGGATTGACATCCTGTGTCCCTGATCGGTAGTTTCCAAGTTTCCACAGGTTGCTTGGTTTGCACCTGATATGTTGCCAAATTTTATACCCACCTCCTATTAGAACCGTTGGATGACTACTCGTCTTTAGATCTAATGGCATATATTAGTTTGATGGTGGCCCACCTCCTATTAGAACCGTTGGATGACTACTCGTCTTTAGATCTAATGGCATATATTAGTTTGATGTTGGCCCACCTGTGATCCTACACCTTACAAGTGAAATCTTACGCGTTCCTGCCGTTGTGAAATCTTACGTCCCGTCTCTCCCCTTGTTTTTTTTCACGCGTCGGTCGGCATACCCACCCGCCTATACCCATCGGCAGTTGCTTCCTTCCTTTTCCTTCCTCTCGCACCCTTCTCTTTCTTTTCCTCGCGCCACCGCCAGATCTCAATTGCTCCCTTCTCCATCCCATCTTGAACTCCACTCCGGCATCGTCGCTCCCCGCCTCGGTCGCCGCAGCCATGGTTCACGCTTCATGGATCACTCCATCGGAGGAGCATCCCCGCCTCGGTCGCCGCAGCCATGGTTCACGGATCGCAAGGCAAGCTTGCGTCGCACACCTTTTTCGTCGCCGGGAGATGGTAGCACCAGCAGCTTCGCCGCCTCAACGTCCTTGAGTACAAGGTGCCAAGCGCCTCCAGACGACCAGATCCCACACTTTGCCCTCCCATTTTCTCATATTGTGTTGGGTTTATTTGTGCTATCTTGGAGGCTGGGGCAGATGGATTAGGGTTTCTGGATTGCATGGATCTGTACAGGAGATAGGAGGTCAAGGACACCTTGAAGAACGTGTTCCCCAGTGAGAAAGAGGTGATGATGTCACGACTTCCTCATCTTCTGTTATTCTATTATTCGACCCATCATTATGTTTGTCTTATGGCCCCGCTGGATCCAAAATGCCAGTCGTCCATGGCTTGGGTGTGACAGTGTCATGGTGATTCTAGACCCAGAATGTAGCTTACTTAGAATTGATGCTAAATTATGGGTTGCACCCTTATCTCATATGCGTTAGCTGTTCAAAAAAATTATTTATGGGGAGAAGGGGATTTATACGAGGACACCGTGACAATAGTTGTTTGGGGAATTCATTATCTTGCTTTAACAATTAGACTGAGCCTGGTGTCACACCCCTTGCTGGTTCTGTTCATCTGATATTTGAGCAGCTGCTTTTTAGTATGGCGCGCACTACTGTATAGTTAGAAAATAGTGCGCTGATAAGGGCATCTTTCTGAGGCTGTTGACTGTCCTACCTGTTTGATATAGAGCATGATAGTAGCATTTTCAGAGTGTGGCATAAATTATCTGACACTGATGGTAAGATAGCTAGAACCCTACATCTACATTACAATGGATTTTACTTCAGTTTTTGCATATTTCTTAGCTAGCAGTGGCATGTAACTTATACATAGATGGTGGTATCCACCATTTTGCACATCTGTTATATGTTTATAAGAATTTAAATCCAACCCCTACTAAACAACAACTGTACTCTGTCATCTAAAAATCTGTTGCAATATGCTGCCTAAGGGAGTGTGTGAAGAACTAACTCATATTGGTTATATATTGGATCAATAAAAAGGAGGTTGCACCTGCTACATTGGGCATATAGGAGATGAAGTTGCCCATCCCGTTTTCAGGAAGTGTGCAGTTCAAGTTCAGAACTACTTTGATGTTATCTGGTACTTCTTTGAGGGGTGGTTGTTAGCACTTTTCATGAATGACTGATAGGGTTAAGGGCTTTATGCCTTTATCTATTTCGATTCGAAATGTAAGTCATTCTATACCTGCAGCTGTGTCTCTTATCAGAAAGGTTTAGTTTCGAACTATCGTGTGCAGATATAGGTGGCTTTTATGAGGTTAAGGGGCATTGTTTTTCAAGACAATTTTCATAATTGGTGGGTATAAATAGTATTTTAAATTTGGCATAAAACAATCACCTTTATCTTAGATGCAAATGGAGTCATGACACAACATTCCATGACATGTGTAAAGTTATCGTAAGGCTTGTGCTCGATGCTATGCGCAATATTTTTGACCATTCTGATGTATGCATATGCTTTTTATGAAAATGCTATGTGCAATATTTCTGACCGTTTTGATGTATGCATGCATTTTATGAAAATAGGTCCGTATATAGCTAAGCAACATGTATCTTGCATGTAATCTAAGGTCAAATTAGACATTTTATAGTTTGCAATTTAGTCACGGTTTCATACTCAAGGTGTTCTTGTTACAGATAGTTGTTAAAAGTCAAATCCTTGCTAGCGACCGAGGGAGGGCTGGGAACTTTCAAAAATGGGCTGAAAGGTGGTGTCTATATTGTTAAGGCTGAGGAAGCCCAAGGAATTGCAAGTAAGTGTGTACTATAACAAGTACTTGAATTCATTATGTATTGCTGGAAAAAAAAACTATAGTAGTTCTTCCTAGAATTTCTTAGATTTCTTGCCTGTCAGCTGTTGCA
Organism: Miscanthus lutarioriparius; assembly: GCA_904845875.1. Lineage (NCBI taxonomy): Eukaryota > Viridiplantae > Streptophyta > Magnoliopsida > Poales > Poaceae > Miscanthus > Miscanthus lutarioriparius. Next base: position 181,000 of record CAJGYO010000755.1, read on the forward strand.
ATTCGGGGGTGCAATCCTGATGTTACTATTTCACATATATATGAACATAAGAATGAAAAACGAAAAGAAACCGGATACATGTGGTACTTTGTGTTTTCATAGAAGAGTCTGAACTTTCTATTATTGACATACTAACTCAAGTGCAGAAAGGCCAAAAACTTGTAAATGAAAAGATGGAGAACCCGCATGATGGAGAACACGAGGAGGAGGTGGAGAGAGGAGCCCAAGGGAGTTGTTGCGGATGACCGTGAACATTGAGGGGAGTTGTTGCGGATGACCGTAGACATTGAGGCTATGCCGAATCAGAAGCCGCAGTGGGACTTTAAGTCCGCTCCAAGGCGTAGGGATAGAACACACATGTTTTCTCCATCGTTCTCATACTTTTCTTGTATAACATAATTTATTGAATGTGTGTATGTAATCCTTTTGCCGTGAATAAAGTTGTATGGTACACGTGCGTGTGTTGCACGTGTCTATCCACTAGTTCGGATAAACGAAGCAACAAAACAATATTCCTCCAGTTTATAAATAACAGTACTCGGCAAGGATGCCCATGGCACAAAACCATCGTACCCTGCCCTCCTCGTTGTCTACTTCAGCGATACGTCACAACTCACAACGCATCGAGAAAAACGAACGCCAACAAAACAACTGGGATTTCTGCCTTGGCATCTCCGTTTGGGGCGCCACCTATGTAAAGCACGGCCTGCCACAGAGCAACTCCCACTCACAAGTCACCGACCACAGCATCATCCATCCAGCCGTGCCGCCATCATGGACAGGTCCTTCTCCCTGCTTGCTCTGCTTTCTCTCCTCGTCGGCATCGGCCTGGGCTCGCTCCACTCCGGTTCCGCCGCGACGACCACCACCGGCACCCCCGACGGCTCAGAGCTGTGGGGGTACGTCGAAGTCCGGCCAAGTAAGTAACGCTAGCTCCTCCTCATCGATCACTTGCCAATCATCGAGCATTCTCTTTCTAGCTAGTCCATGTTGCCGTTGCAGAGGCTCACCTGTTCTGGTGGTACTACAAGAGCCCGCAGAGGACGTCGACGCCGACGAAGCCATGGCCGACAGTCCTCTGGCTGCAGGGTGGACCCGTACGCACCGCCTCCGCCTCTCCGTGCCGGAACATAATAACTCCTCCGCTTTCGAAGAACTCAAGAACATTATATGCCTTGATGAGCATTGTGATTCACCATGATCATATCGTCTTCTTGGCTACGCAGGGCGCGTCGGGCGTCGGGCTCGGTAACTTCCAGGAGATCGGGCCGCTGGACGTCAACCTGCAGCCACGAAACTCCACATGGCTCCAGAAGGCCGACCTCATCTTCGTGGTCAGACAGGGATCAGAGATTGTTCAATTCATAGTTCCATTCCTCTTGTTCATCTCCTTGCTGTCGCCATGTGTGTACTGATGAGTCAGTGTCGTTACTCTGTTACAGGACAGCCCGGTGGGCGTCGGGTACAGCTACGTGGAGAACAGCAGCCTGCTGGTGACGACCGACTGGAGCAGGCGGCGGACATGACGACGGTGCTCAAGGCGCTGGTGAAGGAGGTGCCCATGCTGCAGAGCAGCCCGCTGTTGCTGGTCGCCGAGTCCTACGGCGGCAAGTACGCCGCCACGCTCGGCGTGTCTGTCGCCAGGGCCGTCCGCGCCGGCAAGCTCAATATCACGCTCGGAGGTAAAGTAAAACCCACAGCACTGATCACTGAACCAATGAATGAATTGATGGAGCAACGTGCTCTGAGATTCTCTCTTCTGATGAGATTCTCGTTTGTTTCTCCGGCAGGTGTCGCGCTCGGCGATAGCTTTATCTCGCCGGAGGATTTCACGGTGAGCACATGACATGAGCTTTGACTGCACAAAACCGAATTTATACTACTACTACCATTGACTAGTTAAATGCGTTCCGGATGGTGCGGCTCTCGTACACGCCGCTGTTCCTGAGCGTGTCGAGGCTTGACGACAACGCCGCCGACGAAGCAAACAAGTAAGCAGAGCACACCACCGGCCGGCGCGCAGTCTAACCTACTCTGTGGTCTTTTCAATCACACATTCACACGGACGACTGTACGTAATCTCAGGATGGCGGAGACGGTGAAGGAGCAGATCGCGGTGGGCAATTTCAGCGACGCGGCGGATTCGTGGAATGATCTAGTGGTGTATTTCATCCCCTCGCGGAGCGGCGTCGTTGTAAGTGCTGATCATTGACGACGCTGCCCGTTCAGTTACGTTCTGTCCAAAAAGATGCTGATGATCATACGCTGCAGCGATCAAACCGAGAGAGATGAGAGAAAAATCTAATCTTGTTCGAAGTCTGAACAATGGAAAGTAAAAAATTGAACCGGACTATAAATATTTAATAATTTTCTCTATCATTTTTCAGGACATGTACAATTTCCTTCTGGACGATGGCATGGACCTCTTGTCGGCAGACACACCGGCTGGGTCGTCGCCCAACAACGTCCAGGCGTTGAGGTACTCGACATACCTCGGCAGCCGGGACTCGAATGGCTCCAACACCATCGGTGGCATCATGAATGGAGTCATCAAGGAGAAACTCAAGATCATCCCCAAGGACCTCAAGTGAGCATCGTTTTTGCACCGAGAGAACCACTTTCCTGCACTATGTTTCCCTATCAGTGTTATCATTCTGGATTTGCAATTGCAGGTGGCATGAGCTTAATCATGCTGTTTATAACGCTTTGGACAATGATATGATGAAACCAAGAATCGATGAGGTGAGCGAGCTAGCTAGTACGGCTCAACGTGGATGAACATATTTCTAATTTCGAAAGGTTTCAGGAACGAGCAGGTCAGTCACTTGACTTCGAGTTCTTTCTTTTACATTTACAGGTTGATGAGCTATTGTCTTATGGTGTCAATGTGACGGTGTACAATGGCCAGGTCAGTACTATTCTGCCATTTCAACTACTAGATTCTTGAGTTCTCCACTCTGATGGCAGAAACTTTACATCATGAAAGCAAAGGACTTGTTCAAATCAATAAATTTATTTAAGTGGGACAAAATGAAGTCATTTTTTGGACTTGTGTCCACGAATAAAGTTACATGTACAAGTACAGTGATGAAATATAAGTGAATTACTCCTATCTTTCACTGTTAGCTTATGATTTTGGATTGAATTGATCGATATCTTTGTAACTTAGAGATATCAGGACTCTGGTTGCCTGGTTGGTGCAAATTAAATGAAAGAAATGTTGCTCTCTCCCATATTCTATCTCTATATATGGGGATAGTTGTATTGCTTGCCTTTTCCCGGTAGCTTTTAGGGCAATCACGTTGGTACAACCATGCGGAATATCTGTTAGTGCCTGAGATCTTCATTACAAAAGTAGGTATCCTTTCTAGAAAATGTGAACCTTGATTGTCAAGTTTAATCAAATATGGTACATATGGATAACCTGCCTCGGCAAGGCATCTGGGTTATCCATTCTTATATTATTCAATCAAAATGCATATGATTTAGGCTGCAATTTTTAGTGCTGCTATTGATATCTATGTGTTTTCCTTAATCTAAAGCTTGACATAATTTGCTCAACCATCGGCGCAGAAACATGGGTTCAGAAGCTCAAGTAAGTTATCGTCTTTTCCCGTATGAGTATATATGTTACAAAAAGGGTTCAGAAATTTCTATTTGAATGGTCGAATGCTCATTTGGAGATACAATAATCTCAGATGGGATGGGTTGAAGACCTTTCTGAGTCTACCGAGGCAATCTCTGTACTGTGGCCCCCGCAAAGAAACCAAGGCTTTTGTTAGGTCCTACAAGAACTTGCACTTCTACTGGATTCTTGGAGCTGGGCACTTTGTAAGTCCATAGCATGTGAGCTTCTTAAACCTGGATGCCTATAAGAAGATTTTCATTCATCTGTTCACTGTTTGTAGGTGCCTGTTGACCAGCCTTGTATTGCACTTAGCATGATCGGCAACATAACTCAGTAGCCAACCACAACAAGTTATGAATTTTTTTGTGGTATGAGTTTAGGCGGCTTGCACAAGGACAACATAATGTACCATTCTCAAAGAAGCACATTTTCAGATAAGATTATACTTGAACGACAATAGGGTGTTAGGAAAAGACGGCATAATTGTTTCTCTAGACGAAAGAGAGAGAGAAAAGGTCCTTTTATGATTTGCATTGTATCAATAATTTATGTTTCAATTTGGAAGAGAGCTAAAAGGCGTATGTGTAATAAGTGGTCCAACATATGTAGTAAAATCTATTTGAATTGTGTGCTTGCCCTTTAAATCGGCCACCTCTTCCATGAACCTCTGGACCTCTTGCTTGAGTTCAACATTTTCCACCGCAATGAAGTCATCACATGATTCTACAATAACTTTCTCAAGGCAAGTTTCATTGCAAGTGGCTAAATCACAAGGAATGCATGATCTACCTTCAAAGTAGGAATTGAACAAGAGGTAGATTGATTTGTGCATAAAATATATTCTTCATTCGTGCATGAACCTCTGCACATCTTGCATATCTTAAAATACCTCCCTTCTGATAGCTCCCGACATTCACGTACACTGCAATAGAGCATGTCACAACCTCTCATCAAGTATTTCTCCATAGACAATAGCTACATCGTCTTCTCATTAAGGAAGCGCAATGCACTGTGATAATTTCATGACTTTCTATTAATGATCTCGTCACCACGACAAAGGATCCCACCTTTATGTCTATCCCTAGAAATTAGATCTTAAGACTAAACATACATTCCACACATAGCACAAGTTTGAGGGTAATAAATTCATAAGAAATATGAACTCAAAATACTGCAAACAAGATACATGGAGGTGTCAACTAGGGTTTATCCCCGGCAAGTAAGTACAAGATGTCCTAGGCTCTGGAAAAAAACTCGAGAAACACGGAAAATACAACCATCCCTCACACGACAATGCATTAAGAAGAAACTTCTTGCTTCCAAGCTAAGAGAACACCCCAAAGGCCGACTGGCTTGGACGTGCCACCGAATACCATGGACACATGCCGGCGGTCCTAGATTGTAGATGATCAACCTTGCATGGAGACTAGTCATATGATCAATCATTGTGCGTAGATGGATATGTTTGGTGGCGCGTCGTAGTGCCACCGGTGGTTTATGATTTGTAGCATTGATGTTGTGTTGCTTCCTAGTCGTGGGCTGGCTTCACAACCCTCTGTTATGTTGTTCTATGTAAAGCCTCTGCCCACGAAGATGTATTTTCCATATGTGACAGTCATTTGAGAAAAGGTGTTAGTGGAGGGTAGGGTTACCCCATATACCAAAAAAGAGTCAAGTCTTAAAGCTTGATACAAAAATTAAAATATCATCTATATGAGACACAAAGAACTGAAGTCATTCGACTCCAGAGACCGGCATGCCTGGATTAGATGATCTTTACTGATATCTATGAGTTGTAACAGTGCCTAAACTCAGAGCTAGCGCGTCGCTTTGAATAAAACCTAAAAAATTGTGTGATTTGTATTTATGAAAAAAAATCATTATCCCAGGACAGCCAAATAATTGCCCAACACAAGCTTGCAGCGCCAACCAATACTAGTAAGTTATGTTTCCTAGCCCCCTAAATTTGACCAATTATTAAATAAATGATCTGCCTTAATAGGTGGAGGAGGCATACATATACACCAAAATAATTTTGCATAATGAACAATGGAAAAAAAAGTGTTGAATGCTTTTCACCTTAGCTTACTACAACAACAACAACAACAAAAATAGCGGTAATACTCCTATCAAGACGTCCGTCCGTCTAGACGGGACGGACCCGCCTCGCACCGCGCGTCCCTGCGCCTCCCGCCTTGCACCTTGTGTGCCCCTATGCCTCCTGCCTCACGCTGTGCGCCCCTGCGCCTCTCGCCTCGCACAGTCACACTGGACCCGCCTCACGCCGTGCGCCCCCGCACCTCGCGCCTCACGCGATCGGACCGGACCTGCCTCACACCACGTGTGCCCCGCGCCTCGCGCCTCGTGCCGCGCACCCCACCCGTGCCTCATGCTGTCCGCACCTCACGCCTCGTGCCCCTGCTCGTGCCTCACGCCATGCGCCGCCCGCGCCTCACGTTGCGCTCCCCTACGCCGGGTCAACTAGCCTCCATTGGGCGGTAGCAAGTAGATGAGCACATGTTGCAACCGTATGTTTCATGCGTTTCAGATGTTGCAAATGTTTCATCTGGATATTGCAAATAGATCTGGTGTTTCTTATGTTGCAATGGCTATATACGTAGGTTGCAAACGTATGTTTCAGCTATTCCAAATGTATGTTGCAAGTGTTTTATCTAGATATTGCATATGTTGCAGTGGCTATACATGTATGTTACAACTGTATGTTCTAAACGTTTCACCTGTTTTAGACCTACATTGCAAGTGCTTCATCTAGATGTTTCATATGTTGCAATATTGCATATGTTTCAGACATATGTTGTAAGCGTCTATTCAAAATGTTTCATTCACTTCATACGTTGCAAGTGTGTTTATGTGGATGTAGTTGCTATACACATATGTTGCAAACGTATGTTTGTAAATATTTCACCTTGTTTCAGATGTATGTTGCAGAAGTGCTTTTATGTTGCAACATTAGCAGGCGTAGGAAGCGGACGCATGCAGATGCGGTCCCCACGTGCGCAGCAAGCGAAGCGGGCGTGTCATGTGGCGCGGTCCCCACCTGCATGCACATCAACAGGCACGTGGCGCACAGCTGCATGAGTATGTGCACGGCGTGCAGGCACAGCAGTTGCATGCGGCATGCGGGGGCGGACGTGCAGACGCAACAGTTGCAGGCGGGGCAAGCGCCGTTCCGTTTCTTCGTGAGCGGAGCGCATTCACGTGGGAACCGTACGTGCATAGGAAAATTGCTACCGCTCCTGCCGCTCCATACAGTAGAGAGAGGATGCCGCTGGCGTATGCCCAAAAATTAGAGAGTAATTTACAGCAACTTGTATCTCCCGGCACTAGACAAAAAGCAGTTTGTCATGTAGTACAATATTTACAATGCCAGGTATTATCTAACGAGCGATGTGTCACATAGGACATAGCTTGGCCTTCCAAATGGATGGCCCGCGGATGACTATTCTGTGACCGGATGGCCCACCCCCACCGTCGGACGTTCCGAGCGAACGAACGCCAAAATGGAACTGGGAGACGAAAACCAGTTTGTAATGTAGTACAGCATTTATTTATATTTACAATGTCACTTAGCTAGGCCTTCCGTTTGGCTGCAGGCTAGTAACAAACGCATCGATGAAAACGTAGTACGCCAAGTCGCCAACCACAAGACCGGGGCATTTCTGCCTGGGCTGGGCATCTCCGTTTGATTTATTATTTAAACTACGGTCGGCCACAGCGCCACTCGCACTCAGACTCAGCTCACAAGTCACAGACCACAGCATCAGAATATCGCGTTTGCCGCCAACATGGACAGGTCCTTCTCCCTGCTTGCTCTGCTTTCCCTCCTCGTCGTTGGCATCAGCCTGGGCTCGCTCCACTCCGGTTCAGCCGCGACGACCACCACCGGCACCCCCGACGGCTCAGAGCTGTGGGGGTACGTCGAAGTCCGGCCAAGTTAGTGACGCTCCTCCCTAGTGGCCAATAACAACATCATCGTGCATTTGCTCGCCGTCTTTCTTAGCATTACTCACTACACACTGCGTCGCCGTCGTTGCATGCAGAGGCTCACCTGTTCTGGTGGTACTACAAGAGCCCGCAGAGGACGTCGACGCCGACGAAGCCATGGCCAACCGTCCTCTGGCTGCAGGGTGGCCCCGTACGCACTGCCACTCCTCCGTTTATTTCTAGAATTTGCTCCTCTGTGGGTACAAAAGCATGGCCTGAACCTTGTCACCGAACCGTGGTCTGGACGTCCGGTGGCTTTGCAGGGCGCGTCCGGCGTCGGGTTCGGCAACTTCCAGGAGATCGGCCCGCTGGACGTCAACCTGCAGCCGCGAAACTCGACATGGCTCTCGAAGGCCGACCTCATCTTCGTGGTCAGACACAGATCAGAGATAGCCTCTTCTTTTGCTGTGTTATCTTATCGTGCGTACTGCGTGCTAAGCCTTCTATGCATGTCTGTCTCGACGACGGCACAGGACAACCCGGTGGGCGTCGGGTACAGCTACGTGGAGGACGACAGCCTGCTGGTGACCACCGACTGGCAGCAGGCGGAGGACGCCACCACGCTGCTCAAGGCGCTGGTGAAGGAGGTGCCCACGCTGCAGAGCAGCCCGCTGTTCCTGGTCGCCGAGTCCTACGGCGGCAAGTACGCCGCCACGCTGGGCGCGTCCGTCGCCAGGGCCGCCCGCGCCGGGGAGCTCAATATCACGCTCGGAGGTACGTAGTACAACACGCAGCACTGAACCAATGCATCAGTTGTGCAACTTACGTACTCAGAGATTCTCGGTTCTTTTGCCGTGCGCAGGTGTGGCGCTCGGCGATAGCTGGATCTCGCCGGAGGATTTCACGGTGAGATATTCGAGAGACCATCTCTCTGGTTTCTGTGAATAAATCACAAATGAATGGACAAGCTAATTAAAGCGAGCTCGATCTGGATTGTGCAGCTCTCGTACACGCCGCTGCTCCTGAGCGTGTCGAGGCTTGACGACAACGCCGCCGACGAAGCAAACAAGTAAGCACGACGGCGGCAAGCGAAGTACCCAAGGGTTCTTTTTCCAGTCACAATCATAAGCGCACGCCAACTCTAAATGTAATCTCAGGATGGCCGAGACGGTGAAGGAGCAGATCGCGGTGGGCAATTTCAGCGACGCGGAGGGTTCGTGGAGTGATCTCCTGGGTTTCATCGGCACCAGGAGCGGCGACGTGGTAAGTGTTGACCGTTGACTCCGTTGGGGCTCTACACATCGATTGGCCCCCATGCATGCCATCTTCAAGAGACCTCCTGTACATATATATATATCATGCTTAACATCTCTCTCACTCACGCTAGCTCGCTGTATCTTTTCAGGACGTATACAATTTTCTTGATGGCAGCCTGGACCAGGCGACAGCGGAAAAACCAGCGGCCTCGTTGCCAAGCACCGTGAAGGCTATGATGAAGTACTCGAGGTACCTCAGCGGCAAGCAGGAGGACTTGCCGGGCATCATGAATGGAGTCATCAAGGAGAAGCTCAAAATCATCCCCAAAAACCTCAAGTGAGCGGCCTCGGTCCTTTAATTTTGCACCACAACACAACGGTCACTTTTATTTACGGCATCGTGTGTTCCTGGCTAATTAATGCAATGATCTGAAGCTAGAAGTCCAATTATTGCAGGTGGCAGGTGCTTAATGATGCTGTTTATAACGCGCTGGTCAATGATATAATGAAGCCAAGAATCGAGGAGGTGAGCGAGCTAGTATGCCTCAGTATGGGTTATCATCATCTAGACGCTAGTTAGACGATTACCCCACAATTAGCAACTAATCTTGACTAATTATCACTTAGATGGTCTAATCATACATGTATACCCGTCTACTAGACGCTAGACGACTTGAGGCCTCCAGCTAGAATCTAGGCGTGTCTTGGTGAATAATGTTCTGGAACTAGCAGCTCAGTTCGACTGACTGCGAGTGTTCTATTGCAGATTGATGAGCTGCTGTCTTACGGTGTCAATGTGACGGTGTACAACGGCCAGGTCAGTACTACTCTACCTTTTCAACTTCCGAATTCTTGAGTTCTCCACTCTGTTTGGCAGAAACATTACATCATGAAAGTTAAGGATTCAAACATGCTAAGATCAATGAATGTATTTATGTGGGTCAAATTGTTACTATCTCGTCCTTTGATATATACAAGTAGCTTTTGAATTGTGTGCACAAATTAAGTTAGATATACATGTGAAGAGAGTGATGCATTATAAGTGAACTGCCCATCTTTCATGGTGCATGCAAGATTTTGGATTCAACTAGATGGTGCATGCAAGTTCATAAGAGGTGTCTGGCTTTTGTACAAATTGAATAAAAGATCTGTTGCCCACTGCTATTCCATGTCTAAAGGAATAAGTGGATTGCCTGCCTTTCGCCGTTAGCCTAGGGCAAGCACCCAACGTACAATCAATCAGACTATCAGTTAGTACCTGGGATCTTCTTTAGAAAAGATGATATCCTTTTCCAGAAACTATGATCCTTGATTGGCCAGTTTAATCAAATAAGGTACATATGGACAACCTACCTCAGTCATCTGGATTATCCATTCGTATATTATTCATAGTCAAATGCACAGGATTTAGGCTGCAATTTTCAGTGCTGCACTTGATACCTATGTTTTTTTCCCCCCACAAAACTGAAGCTCGACATAATCTGTTCGACCATCGGCGCAGAAGCATGGGTTCAGAAGCTCAAGTAAGCCATCATGTCTTTTTGTTCCCATATAAGTAACAGGGGAAATATCTTAATGGCTCAATGCATCATTTGGGGATACAATAATCTCAGATGGGATGGGTTGAAGACGTTCCTGAGCCTACCGAGGCAGACTCTCTATTGTGGCTCCAGCGAAGGCACCAAGGCTTTTGTTAGGTCCTACAGCAACCTGCACTTCTACTGGATTCTTGGAGCTGGCCATTACGTAAGTAGTATAAAGCATAAACATAGCATGTTGCCTGGGATCTGCTTCCCATGTGATCCTCTTATACTGGGATAGATGCCCCAGAAGCTGATTTGTTGATCTGCTCTTTGTTTGCAGGTGCCTGTCGACCAGCCTTGTATCGCACTTAGCATGATCGGCAACATAACTCAGTCCCCAGCAAGTTAGTAAATTATACTTGAAAGGTCATACTTGAAAGTGACTAAGTTATTAACTCGGTCCCGCGGCAAGTACATTGTAATGTACCATTCTCCAAAAAGTAGAGAAAAGGTTGGTTATACTTGATACACACATTAGTACTATCGCCTGACCGTTATTGTAAATTCTAAAGACTGTGTGTTCATGGAGCACTGTGAAGTGGGAGTGGTTAGGCATAAAACTTCATTTACTCCCTTGATCCACATCAATATATACAAGACAAGAGTATATTTTCATTATTGGCTTCTCTTAAACTATATTGTCACACGCCGCTACTACAAAAAATACATCTTCCGAGTCAGCTAAAAAACATATTTTTAGAGGTCACAAAGTTTTCTGCCTCTAGTAGGAGGTCTGTTTAAATGAAAAATTTCCATAGGCGTCTGATTATTCATGAAACAAAATTGTATTGGCGCCGTCGTACAACGCCTCACGTGCGACACCACCCGGCTGCTCAACGCATGTCTACAGGCTGCATCAGGCAAGGTGACCAGCAGTACCGCGTAGACGAGCCGATGAGCCGAATCCGCGTTTCAAGCCAGCGGATAGTTTTTCTAGAGAAGCAGATCGAGCGAGCGGGACGTGTGTCACGCAGACGGGTGGTGTCGCACGTGATGCTTTCTGTGACGGCGTCGTCACATGATATTTTTTCCACGCTTCCTATAATCCAGGTGACCGAAAACGATCGACTGCTTCAGGCGACGCGCTCCCTCTCTCCCCCAAGCCGCTGGATGGAGATTCCACGGATGAGCTCGTCGCCTGAACGAAACTCAGTTTTCAGGCGCCTGAGTTATAGCATCTCCCTATTTTTTTCCCCGATTATTCAGCTATCTTTGCAAATAAGTTTACAACACCGTCTCCATAAACAATTGAAAAAAAAATAAAAAAAACTGCGGTTCTTGCTGCCAACGTCAGCGGCAAGCGAGCATGACTAGAAGATATGTTTTTGAAGCAGCAGCTAAAGGATGAGAAAAACTGGAATCTAAGGCTAGACAATTAAATTTTGAAGCAAATTTAACCTTTTCTATTCCATATCCATACATATGACTAGAAGATCTGTGGTGCACTAGTAATTTTAAAGGCCATTTTTCACTTCAATATTACAGTTTAAGGTTTAATATTTGACTGGAAGACGACTGCTGTGCACTCAAATCAGGAGCCTAATGCTATTTCTACTATAAACCAGTCACTACATTCTTTCAGGCAGGGCTCAAATCAGGAGCTTCCAATACACAGGGAATTTTGGCATAAGTTAAAAAGCAAGACATGAATATACCGTACATTGTAAAAAGTCTTCTATCTCTGAAGTTTGTTAGTTCCTACAGGATTTTGTTTCTGTTTTGACTACCTATCTAACATGCTGGAAATCAGTTTGGCTTCTGCAATTGTGTTGAAAATTGATCTCTGTGTATATCTATGCTATTTACAGCTAAAACTTGACAGCTGCTATATTTTTTCACATAATCAGCACGTGTACTGCTATTCTACTAGCATCATGAAAGAAATACAATGACCGAGTTTATATGCTCACCCAGGACTCTTCTTTCACACGATCAACTGGGGTTTGTGCATCATCCCTTAAAATGTGCGAGTAGTGTTCCCACTTGCTTGCATGATATTTGAATGGACGACCATCTCTAGTTGTCCCTTCAATGATCAGAGGATATTCTTGCTTTAAAAGCACTCCAAGGATGGGGCCTTTCTTCATTTTATCATCAATTGAGTAATTAGCATAGCGGAATTGGCTGCTCAATAAGAAAAATGAAGTATACCATAAAAGGATTAGCAAGTTCCAACACTAGCATTGTCCACACTAAGAGAACAAAATCAGCAAGCGCATACTTGTCACCCTTAGGTATTATGGCTATCTGACCATTGCGAGGCTTGTGCGGTTTATTGCGGACCCTTATCCTCTTTTCTGCAGGGGGCTGACTCTCGATGTCATTTGAGACATCACATGATCTTGGTCGCCTATCCGTCCAATGATTGAAGGACTGCATCTCCTGCCACATAACATGTTGCAACATAATGTTAGTAGCAGACTTTTAAATGCAACAATACAAGCACGAGAAAAAATACTGCATACATATGTTAAATATAACAATACAAGAAGTAGAAAAAAGACTGCATATATATGTCAAATATAACAGTAAAAAGCAGCAGATAGTAAAAGACTGCAGACATATGTTAAAAATAACAGTACAAAAGATACATAGGAGCAGATCACAGTGAGAAACCTATTACAAATTTAGACATAACAAATTGCTTCAGTCAAACAAAATAAAAATTCCTATACAGCTAGTAGTTGACCACTAAAAGACATAATAACAAATAAATTTCCTATACAGCTAGCACACCATAACCAGTGAATCAAAATGAAAAATAGAGCAGCTATAGCAAAATTAGTCACTGGAAATTTGTGTTATGTCTAAATTTGTGCAAAATAGAGAAACAAAATTCATTGACAAAATTATATGACAAGTGAATTAATCTGCATATATATAGCAGCAAAAATAGTCACAGGAAATCAATCAAAAGCACATCTAGATGCAAGCTTTGAAAGGATTGGAAGCAAAATCCTCCGGTCACTACTACAACCAAAGCTTCGATAGTGTAATATTGTTGCAGGAATCGCAACAGCTAGCAACCAGAGAGCAGTCAATTCACCACAGCATGTCTAGCACAGATCAAGAAAATATATGCTACATGGTGGCCATGGTCAGACCTTGCTGTCCGTCAGTGAGAGCCCAATTGTTCTTCCAGACGGGCTGCAGAGTTGGTGGTCCAGAAGCTAGAGTTGCTCCGGCTCGTCCGGTGCTGCAACAACAAAGAAGCCCCCACTGCATTTCAAATGCCACGGCGGGCAAAATCAAGTCAGATGTGCATCAATTAACAAGGGCAAAAAAAAAATACAAGATGCAAAATTGATTGGGGATCTGAAGATGGGAATAAATCAAGAAAAGATGAGCACGTACGACGGCGGAGGGGGCTGCTACCCTTCAGGTCAGCGTGCAACGTGGTGGCTCAGGGCGGCAGTTTGGGCTGCTGGTTTCTGGCTGCAGGCACCGGAGCCGGTGGCGCTCTTGTGGGCGGCGACGGGTGGTGGCGTCACAGCGGGAGGCGGCAGTGGCTGGCGGGGCGGCACCGGTGGCTGGGGGCGGCGCCGCGGTGGGCCGTTGCTGGTGGGATGCGCGCGACCGCTAGGAGCTGGAGGCGGGGTGCGTGGATTGGATAAGGCTGAAGATTTTTTCTTTAGAGAAGAGGCTGGTTGGACGGATAGGGCGCGGCGGCGAAATAATTTCGCTGGGCTCCTGCGCCCGTCTCTTTTGGCCACGGGAGGAGCGCGGGAGAGCTTAGCTTGTGCGCGCGGAACGCCTGAAAAACACTCCGTGACGGGATTGGACCGACGGGTGAGAACTCTCCGGACGGTTTAGCTGTAACATGGGGGAAGAATCTGCGCCGCTGATGGAGGGTGTGCAGCCGACGGGAGAGCTCTGGGCCGACGGGAGAAAAGTGATCTGGAGTGGTGATGCACACGGAGCGCCACAAATTAAAGCTGGTACGCATCGTCGGTCAATCTGAACACCGGCGCAGCCCCGAATATACTTCCTCACTTTCAATCTGATGATAGAGTATTTTGCCACTAGCAAATAATCATGTACCATTTAAAAAAACCATGAGTGGTATTATTCTAGTAATTTCAAGCGGCATTAAAAAAAGCAATATATTTGAGATTGTTTCTGTCTTTATTTTTCCCACTAATCTAGTCCACATCATATGCTTGCAGATGCTCAAAACTCTTCCTTTTGGCATAATGTTCCAAATGTCGTGTAAAAGAAAGGATGAAATCGGTTGGTAGTTGGTAGTATATATTTCTAAAGTGAATGAACAAGGCGACTTAGGCAAAACCTCGAGCTTTCCCATTGTTGCCCCCTATCCCTCTCCTCCCCTATTGCCACTGCCCAAGTTGCCTATGTGGCAAGGATGAAGGCGGTGGCAAGGCCCTCCATCCTCTCTTCCCTCTGATTTCTCCATGTTCGCTAGTGGCAGACTTGGAAGTTTTCTAGATCGTAGGCAAAAAAATAATAAGAATGGTCAATTGAATTTTACAACGGCTATGACTACACAACAGCTGCAACAACTTGTGCTACAATGCTCCGCAGGTGTGGATCTGCAGCCGCAGCAATAGCTGCAATGAGCGGAGTGAATGGTGTGCCATGCACACAAATGCCATGACTCATATCTTCATGCTTGTTCTCTGCTCAATTGGCCAATAGGTGCCTAGGGTCGTTAAGCTTGGGTATGCTCACGACTCATCCATGGACATTGGTCATCGTGGTTAGTGATGGCACGGACCAATGAGATCACAAAACGCTGATGGATAGTGATGGGTAACAACAACAATGCTGATAGTGGTAGCTCATGGTAGATTCTAGTTTACGATGAGTGGGGCTAGAGTAGCTCATGGTAGATTATAGTTTACGATGGGTGGGGCTAGATGGCTATGGGCAAAAGCCTTGCCTCGTATGTGGTTGGATGGATAGTGACGACGCCTTTAGTCACCTAGGGCATAATCATGGTGTGTCTGCCACACATTGTGGGACGCTTCTAGTGAAACCTTTGTTTAGGAAACATGCGTGAATGACGACAGTGGCCCATTTGTGTCATTTCCTTCCTAGAGGCATTGCTTTGGAGGACTTGCATTGCCCTTGGGGCTACTGGCTCAAGTTTTGGCCATGTTTTTTGATGAGTTATTCGCCTCATTGTAGCTTCTCTGTGTCCATGGTGTACATCGTATTGTGCCTTTTTATCGAGTGTGCTGTGGTGAAATCAGAGCTGCTATGATTGTGAGGGTGGTGCTGAGATCAGCAACAACAACACCCAACGAGCTCGTTCATGGTGGTGTCTATGGCTCTTGTGTGCATTGGTGCAATGTCCTTGATGAGGAAATTGAAGTCCACCCTAGGATGTCGGAGCTATTGATTGCTTTTGTGGATTACTTGGCAACTATGACTTGTGTGAGGCTCCATAGTATGTTTGTCTAGCTTGGCTTGTGGTGTCATTGTATGGGTTAATTTGTTGTGAAGCCTTGGCCTTCTTGGGGCTTCTTCATGTCATAGTAGATGTGTCTAGGGAGGGCATGTTGCGATGAAGTCAGAGCTCCTACATCATGGTGACTTAGCTAGGCAACGCTACCCTACTCTCTTTAGGTGACAATTGCGGTTCCTATGCACTTGGTGTGTATGTCGATGTTGGGAGGAGTGACATTAGAGCGGTGGATGAGATACGCTATAGGGATGTCGGAGCTGCTCTCACTTTTTTTTGTTGAGCGGAAATGATGACTTATGTTGGGCTATGATGTTGTGTACATATCACATCTTATCATGTTGTTTTGTGGCGCCGGTTTCCTTCATTTAATTAGCGATTGTATTGTATGGATTTGAAAGATAGTAAATGATTCCATATTCTTGTCTTATATTGTTACTAAGGGTCTGTTTCGATCTAGGGGCTAACAGTTAACCCCTATTTTTGGATGTCAAATAGGAGGGCTAAATATGAACTAATTTTAGGCTAGTAAGAGCTAATAGGGCTAATTGGTGATTAAAACTCATTTTCTCTTATTAGCCCATGATTAACTTATGTTTAATCTATTATCATAAGACGGGCCAATTTTCATTGGAGATCATAGAACCTCCATGTCATCTACATAAGATGAAACTTCCGAGCAAAATATGGATATACTAAATATACTCTAAATAAAAAAGAAAACATTAATCCTAAAATTGGTGGACATTAATTGAACTTCATCAGCAAACATAGTCATTAGATCTAACATATCTAATTACCCTCCTTGGCATTATGAAAAAAACTAACACTATCCCATACTTTTAAATTACTCATATTTGTCACTATAAAAGAAACTAACCAAAGGAAACTAGATATCTACTTCTAAATTACCAATAACAAACAAAATCAACCCAAAGTCACGACGATCACATGATATATAATGAATATCATAATCGTAGAAAACTCAAGAAAAGCAAATTTCCCAAGACTCTGATTTGGTATAGAAATATAGTAATGACATATGGTCAATAATATATGCACATGTGTCACCTTTAAACCATGAATCATAGCTATATTAAATTTACAAAAAAATATTTTTATCTATATGTACCTTACTATATATATATTTATACCGCACTATAAAAGAACAAGTTTTTGAGGGGCTACTCAACCCTTCTAATCTTCATTCTAAAAAAAACTTCTAATCTCCGTACATTCCTAAGATGCCCACGCTAGGCAGACAGGGTCCTCTCAATCAAAGTGTCTATAATAAAAGAAGAAGGGAATAAAAGGCAAGATAAAATAAAGAAACACCTCAATCAAGTAATCAAATAAATCAAGTGCTATTTTTCGGCACACGGCAAAATGCGTCTTTGCCGAGTGCCTTTTTTCTGGCACTCGGCAAAGATGTATTTTGCCGAGTGCTATTTTTCGGCACACGGCAAAATGCGTCTTTGCCGAGTGCCTTTTTCTAGCACTCGGCAAAGATGTATTTTGCCGAGTGCTATTCCCCTAACACACGGCAAAATGCGTCTTTCCC
This sequence comes from Miscanthus lutarioriparius, assembly GCA_904845875.1. NCBI lineage: Eukaryota > Viridiplantae > Streptophyta > Magnoliopsida > Poales > Poaceae > Miscanthus > Miscanthus lutarioriparius. The sequence goes on from CAJGYO010000755.1 coordinate 198,398, forward strand.
GAGTGCCTTTTTTCTGGCACTCGGCAAAGATGTATTTTGCCGAGTGCCTTTGTTTTGGCACTCGGCAAAGAGGCATTTTGTCATGTGCATTTTTTTTGCCCTCGGCAAATCAGTTTTTCAAAGCAATTTTTGAGGCCCTAAATGAATTCAAATGAAAAACTTTTCAACTACAAAGTTGTATAACTTCTCAAGATCTATAAAATTTATTTTGGTCATTTCTTCATTTGACAAAGCGACAATAACGTTTTTCATAAAATCTACATCTCTCATATCTCTCATATTAGTTTCATGAAAGTAGAAGAGAGATATATAAGATTTGTGAACAATGTTACTACCACTATGTCGGATGAACAAATGACCAAAATAAACTTTGTAGATCTTGAGAAGTTATGAAATTTTGTAGTTGGCAACATTTTGATTTGAAATCATCTTGTCATGCAAAAACGACGTTTAAATTTGAAAATTTTAAAATTTGAATTTTTCAAAAGACCTCGGATGGAAAACTTCATAAATGAAAATTGTAGATCTCCAAAAGTTATGAAACTATGTAGTTGACAACTTTTGTTTTGAAATCATCTTATCATGCAAAACTACGTTTGAATCTCTCAAATTTGAAATTCGAATTTTTCAAACGACCTCGGATGGAAAAACTTCCTAAATGAAAATTGTAGATCTCGAAAAGTTATGAAACTTTGTAGTTGACCACCTTTTGATTTGAATTCGTTTAGGGCCTCAAACAAGCAATTTACTCTCGGTTTAGTATAATATATGAGGATAGATAACGGAATCTAAACACAAGTGACAGTGTAGTGCAGTGGTAGAGTAGCAGACACGCGAGGGAGAAGTCATGAGTTCAAATCCCGCCGGCCGCGTTAGCCGCGAATTTAGCGCAAAAAATGCAGCGACTTCGATGGAGACGGACGGGCACTGGCCAGTGGCGGCCTCCCTCGAAAAAAAATTGCTATTATTTTTTGGTTTTTTCGCATTTTCATTTTGCCGAGTGTAAATCTTTGCCGAGTGCTTTTCCGGCACTCGGCAAAAAAGCCTTTGCCGTGAAGGGATATGCCGACAGCTCTTTGCCGAGTGCAGCACTCGGCAAAGGCTTTGCCGAGTGCAAAGCCTTCTTTGCCGAGTGCAATTGCACTCGGCAAAGCACGCGTCTGCTGTAGTGATCCCTCCCACGACAACGCATTAAGAAGAAACTTTTTGCTTCCAAGCTACGAGAACACCCCGAAGGCCGACTGGCTTGGACGTGCCACCGAATACCATGGACACATGACGGCGGTCCTAGACTGTAGATGATCAACCTTGCATGGAGACCAGTCATATGATGAATCATTGTGCGTAGGTGGATATGTTTGGTGGCGCGTCATAGTGCCACCGGTGGTTTATGATTTGTAGCATTGATGTTGTGTTGCTTCCTAGTCGTGGGCTCGTTTCACAACCCTCTGTTATGTTGTTCTACATAAAGCATCTGCCCACGAAGATGTATTTTCCATATGTGACAGTCATTTGAGAAAAGGTGTTAGTGGAGGGTAGGGTTACCCCATATACCAAAAAAGAGTCTAGTCTTAAAGCTTGATACAAAAAATAAAATATCATCTATATGAGACACAAAGAACTGAAGTCATTGGACTCCAGAGACCGGCATGCCTGGATTAGATGATCTTTACTGTTATCTATGAGTTGTAACAGTGCCTAAACTCAGAGCTAGCGCGTCGCTCTGAATAAAACCTAAAAAAATGTGTGTTTAGTATTTATGAAAAACAATCATTATCCCAGGACAGCCAAATAATTGCCCAACACAAGCTTGCAGCGCCAACCAATACTAGTAAGTTATGTTTCCTAGCCCCCTAAATTTGACCAATTATTAAATAAATGATCTGCTTTAATAGGTGGAGGAGGCATACATATACACCAAAATAATTTTGCATAATGAACAATGGAAAAAAGAAGTGTTGAATGGTTTTCACCTTAGCTTACTACAACAACAACAACAAAATAAGCGGTAATACTCCTATCAAGACGTCCGTCCGTCCAGACGGGATGGACCCGCCTCGTGCCGCACGTCCCTGCGCCTCTCGCCTTGCACCTTGTGTGCCCCTACACCTCCTGCCTCACGCTGTGCGCCCCTGCACCTCGCGGCTCGCACAGTCACACTGGACCCGCCTCACACCGCGCGCCCCCGCACCTCGCGCCTCACGCGATCGGACCGGACCTGCCTCACGCCACGTGTGCCCCACGCCTCGCGCCTCGTGTCGCGCACCCCACCCGTGCCTCATGCCGTCCGCGCCTCGCGCCCCCGCTCGTGCCTCACGCCATGCGTCGCTCGCTCCTCACGCTGCGCTCCCCTGCGCCGAGTCAACTAGCCTCCATTGGGCGGTAGCAAGTAGATGAGCACATGTTGCAACCGTATGTTTCATGCGTTTTAGATGTTGCAAATGTTTCATCTGGATATTCCAAATAGATCTAGTGTTTCTTATGTTGCAATGGCTATACACGTAGTTTGCAAGTGTATGTTTCAGCTGTTCCAAATGTATGTTGCAAGTGTTTTATCTAGATATTGCATATGTTGCAGTGGCTATACATGTATGTTGCAATTGTATGTTCTAAATGTTTCACCTGTTTCAGACCTACATTGCAAGTGCTTCATCTAGATGTTGCATATGTTGCAATGTTGCATATGTTTCAGACATATGTTGTAAGCGTCTATTCAAAATATTTCGTTCACTTCATACGTATGTTGCAAGTGTGTTTATGTGGATGTAGTTGCTATACACATATGTTGCAAACGTATGATTGTAAATGTTTCACCTTGTTTCAGATGTATGTTGCAGAAGTGCTTTCATGTTGCAACATTAGCAGGCGTAGGAAGCGGGCGCATGCAGATGCGGTCCCCACGTGCGCGGCAAGCAAAGCGGGTGTGTCACGCGTCAACGGGCATGTGGCACGGTCCCCACCTGTATGCACATCAACAGGCATGTGGCGCACAGCTACATGAGTATGTGCACCGGCGTGTAGGCACAGCAGTTCCATGCGGCATGCGGGGACGGATGTGTAGACGCAACAGTTGGAGGCGGGGCAGGCGCCGTTCCATTTCTTCATGAGTGGAGCGCATTCGAGTGGGAACCGTACATGCATAGGAAAATTGCTACCGCTCCTGCCGCTCCATACAGTAGAGAGAGGATGCCGCTGGCGTATGCCCAAAAATTAGAGAGTAGTTTACAGCAACTTGTATCTCCCGGCACTAGACCAAAAGCAGTTTGTCATGTAGTACAATATTTACAATGCCAGGTATTATCTAACGAGCGATGTGTCACATAGCTTGGCCTTCCAAATGGATGGTCCGCGGATGACTATTCTGTGACCGGATGGCCCACCCCCACCGTCGGACGTTCCGAGCGAACGAACGCCAAAATGCAACTGAGAGACGAAAACCAGTTTGTAATGTAGTACAGTATTTATTTATATTTACAATGTCACTTAGCTAGGCCTTCCGTTTGGCTGCAGGCTAGTAACAAACGCATCGATGAAAACGTAGTACGCCAACCACAAGACCGGGCATTTCTGCCTGGGCTGGGCATCTCAGTTTGATTGGGAGGCGCTGCCTTTTTAAAGTTTTCGCCCTGTTCGCTTGGGGTCGGTCGTCACAGCGCCACTCGCACTCAGACTCAGCTCACGAGTCACAGACCACAGCATCAGAATATCGCGTTTGCCGCCAACATGGACAGGTCCTTCTCCCTGCTTGCTCTGCTTTCCCTCCTCGTCGTTGGCATCAGCCTGGGCTCGCTCCGCTCCGGTTCAGCCGCGACGACCACCACCGGCACCCCCGACGGCTCAGAGCTGTGGGGGTACGTCGAAGTCCGGCCAAGTTAGTGACGCTCCTCCCTAGCGGCCAATAACAACATCATCGTGCATTTGCTCTTTTGGCGGCCGTCTTTCTTAGCATTACTCGTTACACACTGCGTTGCCGTCGTTGCATGCAGAGGCTCACCTGTTCTGGTGGTACTACAAGAGCCCGCAGAGGACGTCGACGCCGACGAAGCCATGGCCGACCGTCCTCTGGCTGCAGGGTGGCCCCGTACGCACTGCCACTCCTCAGTTTATTTCTAGAATTTGCTCCTCTGTAGGTACAAAAGCATGGCCTGAACTTTGTCACCGAACCGTGGTCTGGACGTCCGGTGGCTTTGCAGGGCGCGTCCGGCGTCGGGTTCGGCAACTTCCAGGAGATCGGCCCGCTGGACGTCAACCTGCAGCCGCGAAACTCGACATGGCTCTCGAAGGCCGACCTCATCTTCGTGGTCAGACACAGATCAGAGATAGCCTCTTCTTTTGCTGTGTTATCTTATCGTGCGTACTGCGTGCTAAGCCTTCTATGCATGTCTGTCTCGACGACGGCACAGGACAACCCGGTGGACGTCGGGTACAGCTACGTGGAGGACGACAGCCTGCTGGTGACCACCGACTGGCAGCAGGCGGAGGACGCCACCACGCTGCTCAAGGCGCTGGTGAAGGAGGTGCCCACGCTGCAGAGCAGCCCGCTGTTCCTGGTCGCCGAGTCCTACGGCGGCAAGTACGCCGCCACGCTGGGCGCGTCCGTCGCCAGGGCCGCCCGCGCCGGGGAGCTCAATATCACGCTCGGAGGTACGTAGTACAACACGAAGCACTGAACCAATGCATCAGTTGTGCAACTTACGTACTCAGAGATTATCGGTTCTTTTGCCGTGCGCAGGTGTGGCGCTCGGCGATAGCTGGATCTCGCCGGAGGATTTCACGGTGAGATATTCGAGAGACCATCTCTCTGGTTTCTGTGAATAAATCACAAATGAATGGACAAGCTAATTAAAGCGAGCTCGATATGGATTGTGCAGCTCTCGTACACGCCGCTGCTCCTGAGCGTGTCGAGGCTTGACGACAACGCCGCCGACGAAGCAAACAAGTAAGCACGACGGCGGCAAGCGAAGTACCCAAGGGTTCTTTTTCCAGTCACAATCATAAGCGCACGCCAACTCTAAATGTAATCTCAGGATGGCCGAGACGGTGAAGGAGCAGATCGCGGTGGGCAATTTCAGCGACGCGGAGGGTTCGTGGAGTGATCTCCTGGATTTCATCGGCACCAGGAGCGGCGACGTGGTAAGTGTTGACCGTTGACTCCGTGGGGGCTCATATATATATATTATTTCCTACTTTCAGGAAGTAGTCACTCCAATGTGTGTGTATATATATATCATGCTTAACATCTCTCTCACTCACGCTAGCTCGCTGTATCTTTTCAGGACGTATACAATTTTCTTGATGGCAGCCTGGACCAGGCGACAGCGGAAACACCAGCGGCCTCGTCGCCAAGCACCGTGAAGGCTATGATGAAGTACTCGAGGTACCTCAGCGGCAAGCAGGAGGACTTGCCGGGCATCATGAATGGAGTCATCAAGGAGAAGCTCAAAATCATCCCCAAAAACCTCAAGTGAGCGGCCCCGGTCCTTTAATTTTGCACCACAGCACAACGGTCCCGGCCTCTTTCGGCTGACAAGAAGCCGGCTTGTTCGGCTTCTTTTTTTCAACCGGAACAGTGTTTTTCTCTCGTAACATTTCAGTTGGAACAGTTTTTTTCAGGATGAACACTGTATTTTTCATACCAGCCGAACGGGGCCATCGTGTGTTCCTGGCTAATTAATGCAATGATCTGATGCTAGAATTCCAATTATTGCAGGTGGCAGGGGCTTAATGATGCTGTTTATTACGCGCTGGTCAATGATATAATGAGGCCAAGAATCGAGGAGGTGAGCGAGCTAGTATGCCTCAGTATGGATTATCATCATCTAGACGCTAGTTAGACGATTACCCCACAATTAGCATCTAATCTTGACTAATTATCACTTAGATGGTCTAATCATACATGTATACCCGTCTACTAGACGCTAGACGACTTGAGGCCTCCAGCTAGAATCTAGGCGTGTCTTGGTGAATAATGTTCTGGAACTAGCAGCTCAGTTCGACTGACTGCGAGTGTTCTATTGCAGATTGATGAGCTGCTGTCTTACGGTGTCAATGTGACGGTGTACAACGGCCAGGTCAGTACTACTCTACCTTTTCAACTTCCGAATTCTGGAGTTCTCCACTCTGTTTGGCAGAAACATTACATCATGAAAGTTAAGGATTTAAACATGCTAAGATCAATGAATGTATTTATGTGGGTCAAATTGTTACTATCTCATCCTTTGATATATACAAGTAGCTTTTGAATTGTGTACACAAATTAAGTTAGATATACATGTGAAGAGAGTGATGCATTATAAGTGAACTGCCCATCTTTCATGGTGCATGCAAGATTTTGGATTCAACTAGATGGTACATGCAAGTTCATAAGAGGTGTCTGGCTTTTGTACAAATTGAATAAAAGATCTGTTACCCACTGCTATTCCATGTCTAAAGGAATAAGTGGATTGCCTGCCTTTCGCCGTTAGCCTAGGGCAAGCACCCAACGTACAATCAATCAGACTATCAGTTAGTACCTGGGATCTTCTTTAGAAAAGATGGTATCCTTTTCCAGAAACTATGAACCTTGATTGGCAGGTTTAATCAAATAAAGGTACATATGGACAACCTACCTCAGTCATCTGGATTATCCATTCGTATATTATTCGTAGTCAAATGCACAGGATTTAGGCTGAAATTTTCAGTGCTGCACTTGATACCTATGTTTTTTTCCCCCACAAAACTGAAGCTCGACATAATCTGTTCGACCATCGGCGCAGAAGCATGGGTTCAGAAGCTCAAGTAAGCCATCATGTCTTTTTGTTCCCATATAAGTAACAGGGGAAATATCTTAATGGCTCAATGCATCATTTGGGGATACAATAATCTCAGATGGGATGGGTTGAAGACGTTCCTGAGCCTACCGAGGCAGACTCTCTATTGTGGCTCCAGCGAAGGCACCAAGGCTTTTGTTAGGTCCTACAACAACCTGCACTTCTACTGGATTCTTGGAGCTGGCCATTACGTAAGTAGTATAAAGCATAAACATTGCATGTTGCCTGGGATCTGCTTCCCATGTGATCCTCTTATACTGGGATAGATGCCCCAAAAGCTGATTTGTTGATCTGCTCTTTGTTTGCAGGTGCCTATCGACCAGCCTTGTATCGCACTTAGCATGATCGGCAACATAACTCAGTCCCCAGCAAGTTAGTAAATTATACTTGAAAGGTCATACTTGAAAGTTACTAAGTTATTAACTCGGTCCCGCGGCAAGTACATTGTAATGTACCATTCTCCAAAAAGTACAGAAAAGGTTATACTTGATACACACATTAGTACTATCGCCTGACCGTTATTGTAAATTCTAAAGACCGTGTGTTCATGGAGCACTGTGAAGTGGGAGTGGTTAGGCATAAAACTTCATTTACTCCCTTGATCCACATCAATATATACAAGACAAGAGTATATTTTCATTATTGGCTTCTCTTAAACTATATTGTCACACGCCGCTACTACAAAAAGTACATCTTCCGAGTCAGCTAAAAAACATATTTTTAGAGGTCACAAAGTTTTCTGCCTCTAGTAGGAGGTCTGTTTAAATGAAAAATTTCCATAGGCGTCTGATTATTCATGAAACAAAATTGTATTGGCGCCGTCGTACAACGCCTCACGTGCGACAGCACCCGGCTGCTCAACGCATGTCTACAGGCTGCATCAGGCAAGGTGACCAGCAGTACCGCGTAGACGAGCCGATGAGCCGAATCCGCGTTTCAAGCCAGCGGATAGTTTTTCTAGAGAAGCAGATCGAGCGAGCGGGACGTGTGTCACGCAGACGGGTGGTGTCGCACGTGATGCTCTCTGTGACGGCGTCGTCACACAATATTTTTTTCACGCTTCCTATAATCCAGGTGACCGAAAACGATCGACTGCTTCAGGCGACGCGCTCCCTCTCTCCCCAAGCCGCTGGATGGAGATTCCACGGATGAGCTCGTCGCCTGAACGAAACTCAGTTTTCAGGCACCTGAGTTATAGCATCTCCCTATTTTTTTCCCGATTATTCAGCTATCTTTGCAAATAAGTTTACAGAGAGGGTGCCTTAAGACACCGTCTCCATAAACAATTGAAAAAAAAAAACTGCGGTTCTTGCTGCCAACGCCAGCGGCAAGCGAGCATGACCTTGCGGCAGTGTCCATGCTGAGCACACGTTGCGGCGATGCATATAGACCAGAACTATACCAGAGGCACCGGAGAAGGGGGAACAGACCATGACAGATCCTCCACAAAGCGCTTCAGCGTCCTGCCTTTGCGTCACCATAGCCAACGTCTGGCCTCCTTCATGTACAACGTCTCCTGCACCTGTGCCGCTGCCACCACATATGCCTCCTCCACGCAGTGCTTCAACATTTTTTGAAAAAAGATGTTTTGCAAAATTATTGAGGTGGGAGAGAGGAAGTACAAAGAGGGGAAGCACAAGGGGCGAAGGCACAAAGGGCAAGACGATCTTTTGTTACAATTCTAGCTAACTATTAGCCCTAAATGTGCTTACTCTAGGCTGATCGGACCAGCTCAACATGGTTGATCCTCTGTCGAACGTCGGCCCTCGATTGAGCCCTTGGATACTGGCACGGCGCGATCAGGTTCCTTAACCATGCTACTCCGGGCCCATTCTAGTTGGGTTGGACTCTATTGACTCAAGCCATGCCACATTTTATCGCCTATTTGGCCATCTCGAGTCTCGGCCAATTTTAGTTAAAGTTTCATTCTGCATTTAATTGCATTTAATAGGTTGTCATATAAACTTCTTTTTAAAAAATAGAGAAGATGCGAAATAAAACTCTCTTGGCTCGTTTTACAACTCTACATGAATTATAGAATTAAATGTCTATGAAACAAAAGAACAAAATTATACATTCAGATTGATTGTTTTATCCATATTTCATTGCATTTCATATTTTAAAACCGACACTACGAAGGTCTCCATTGAAAATGACCGAGGGCAGTTACAATAACAATCAAATCAACTGCCATTCGGCCGCATGAACGAGGTACAGAAGAGAGAGAGCCAAACTTGTCACTGCCTTCGTCGAACACGCATGTTTTCCTATATAATACTGGGCCCCACCGGATCGTCTCATTCGGTTCTTTTTCCAAATAATCTCATTTGGTTCTCTTCCCCTCTCATCCTTGTCTATTAAATAAAAAAAAATAAAGTATGAAAAGAGATTAGTTGTGAGTATATGAGTTAGGTTCTAAACTTGTATATATATATATTGATGATTTGGTTTGACTTATAGATTTTATTGGGCTTGCTCTGAGTCCACCTCGGCAGTTCTTGTTTACAGTCTCCGCCACATTTTCGGGGCGAACGCAGGAATAAAAAACACGAAAATAGAAAAAAAAAGCGTAGAAATATGGTGAGTGTGTAGTGGTAAAACAGAGAAAAAAAAACGCAGGAAATAACTAGAAGGGGTGTTTGAAACGCAGGAATCCATAACACAGGAAAAACGCATGAAGTAACACTGCACAACTCGAAGGAAATCAAAACCAGAGATCTGAGTGGATTCTTTTTTTTCCTTTGAAACAAGCGTCTGCGGGAGCCTTTCCTCTGGAAAGGAACTCACGAATCCTCCATTCCAAACGCTGCTACAGTGTTTTAAACTATAGGATTCTAATATCTTTAGAATTCCTTTGAAAATCCTGTAAATCAAACAGGCCCCAACCAAATCACGCTGACGCTTTGCCTCCGGTAGTCCACACGTTGAGCATCAAAGCAAGCGAATAGGTACGGCCGGCCGTACGGCGGGGATCCGCCATCGAGAGCGCTGCGCCGGTGTAGGCATCCAGAGTTTCCACACAGCAGACTGGTCAATACGCGTAGTCAATAATAATGCAGCAGTTAATCAAGAGTACTGTTAGTATATTGTTTAGCTGTTATGAATCAGTATTTGGCACTATAGCACTTTCGTTTGTATTTGACAATTATTGTCCAATCATGGCCTAACTAGGCTCAAAAGATTCGTCTCGTAATTTACAATCAAACTGTGTAATTAGTTATTTTTTTATCTATATTTAATACTTCATGCATATGTTCAAAGATTTAATGTGATGAAGAGAGAGTGAAAAAACTTGAAATCTAAACAAGGCCTTAATATTGGTCACGCGCTTCTATATTCTACTCCGTTATATATTGTGCCGGCATCTTGCAAGGCAATGTGATGCACCACCCCAGCCAACTTTTTCCGTGACAGCCAGGAAAGATCACTATGTGGAAGGAACATACTAGTCACAATAAACATATATTCATAGTACGGAGTAGTTTAGGTGGATAGAGTGAAAATGGTTTAAAATGTTAATCTTACCATGTCATTTTCTTCTTCCTGAAGCAAGTCTGGCGGTGTCTCTATTTGTACTTTGCTAATAATGAGCTGCAAGTAAAGTACATAATCAATGTTTATGAACCTTGAACTATAGACAGATAGTGCACCAAAACGTACCTCAAGTAAACGACCATTGCGCTTCACATCTCAAGTCAATACAGCATTTTGTTGAACCAAGGCAATATTTTGTTGAGTTAAGCGACCAACGTTGGCAAGTGACTTCTCATATCTTGCCAACAGATTTTGAAAACCCCTTGAGGTTGCTGGCCTTGTCCCACCTACCTTAGCAGCATCAATTATTGTAGCCTTGTTGACAGCACCATCTCCTATTGCAAGACGACCATGCATCAAGCCACCACCAATTTTATATGCAATTTGACCATCAAAAGGTTGCTCTTGACAGTTCTCTGGATACTTTTCTTGCAATGCTTCATTATAGTCATCCTAGAAATAACAGAAACTATTAGTCACAAACTACATGGAAAAGCATGAAACTAGATAGAAAGTTCTCCTACATACAACAAGTTTCTTTGCCCGTTCTGGAATTGGGCCAGCATTGCCATTGGCATCACAATTCTTAAGGCCAGCTTTCATGCAGGAAAAGGCATTTATTATAGTGCCCTTCCCAGGTCCATGCTTAGCTTCCTTCAAGGCATAAAAGAAGTGACCAATGTTAATGCATATGAAAAAATCGAAGTTACTCAGAAATGGATGGTGACAAAGGAGATTACCAGATATTGTTGAGCCTCAACTAGAGGCCTAGAACCACCCCTGTTTTGAGCGCCATCAGGATTTTTTTTCCGAGATTCTGGCCCAGCCTCCTTTTCTTCAAGTATTCATCAGAGCACCAATACTTACAAAGGGACTCCCAGGCTTCTTCAGTGAACCATCTAGGCTTGCATTGCATGTACTCTTCAAAAGTAAGTAAATTGGCACAGGCAAATGCATCAAACTTTGGGCTCTTTATGATTTCATGATAGTAGTGCTTCACAGCATCGGGACGAGCTAGGTACATCATATTCTTGCATTGGATGCGTGCATATTTCTCAAATACACGGTCTGCTTCATCTTGAAGTTGTTCAGGAACTGAATATATGCTCTGGAAGTGCAGGAGCTAAAGGATGAGAAAAACTAGAATAGCTAACGCTAGACAATTAAATTTTGAAGCAAATTTAACTTTTTCTATTCCATATCCATACATATGACTAGAAGATCTGCGGTGCACTAGTAATTTTAAAGGCCATTTTTCACTTCAATATTACAGTTTAAGGTTTAATATTTGACTGGAAGACGACTGCTGTGCACTCAAATCAGGAGCCTAATGCTATTTCTACTATAAACCAGTCACTACATTCTTTCAGGCAGGGCTCAAATCAGGAGCTTCCAATACACAGGGAATTTTGGCATAAGTTAAAAAGCAAGACATGAATATACCGTACATTGTAAAAAGTCTTCTATCTCTAAAGTTTGTTAGTTCCTACAGGATTTTGTTTATGTTTTGACTACCTATCTAACATGCTGGAAATCAGTTTGGCTTCTGCAATTGTGTTGAAAATTGATCTCTGTGTATATCTATGCTATTTACAGCTAAAACTTGACAGCTGCTATACTTTTTTCACACAATCAGCACGTGTACTGCTATTCTACTAGCATCATGAAAGAAATACAATGACATAGTTTATATGCTCACCCAGGACTCTTCTTTCACACGATCAGCTAGGGTTTGTGCATCATCCCTTAAAATGTGCGAGTAGTGTTCCCACTTGCTTGCATGATATTTGAATGGACGACCATCTCTAGTTGTCCCTTCAATGATCAGAGGATATTCTTGCTTTAAAAGCACTCCAAGGATGGGGCCTTTCTTCATTTTATCATCCATTGAGTAATTAGCATAGCGGAATTGGCTGCTCAATAAGAAAAATGAAGTATACCATAAAAGGATTAGCAAGTTCCAACACTAGCATTGTCCACACTAAGAGAACAAAATCAGCAAGCGCATGCTTGTCACCCTCAGGTATTATGGCTATCTGACCATTGCGAGGCTTGTGCGGTTTATTGCGGACCCTTATCCTCTTTTCTGCAGGGGGCTGACTCTCGATGTCATTTGAGACATCACATGATCTTGGTCGCCTATCCGTCCAATGATTGAAGGACTGCATCTCCTGCCACATAACATGTTGCAACATAATGTTAGTAGCAGACTTTTTAATGCAACAATACAAGCAGGAGAAAAAAATACTGCATACATATGTTAAATATAACAATACAAGAAGTAGAAAAAAGACTGCATATATATGTCAAATATAACAGTAGGAAGCAGCAGATAGTAAAAGACTGCAGACATATGTTAAAAATAAAAGTACAAAAGATACATAGCAGCAGATCACAGTGAGAAACCTATTACAAATTTAGACATAACAAATTGCTTCAGTCAAACAAAATAAAAATTCCTATACAGCTAGTAGTTGACCACTAAAAGACATAATAACAAATAAATTTCCTATACAGCTAGCACACCATAACCAGTGAATCACAATGAAAAATAGAGCAGCTATAGCAAAATTAGTCACTGGAAATTTGTGTTATATCTAAATTTGTGCAAAATAGAGGAGCAAAATTCATTGACAAAATTATATAACAAGTGAATTAATCTGCATATATATAGCAGCAAAAATAGTCACAGGAAATCAATCAAAAGCACATCTAGATGCAAGCTTTGAAAGGATTGGAAGCAAAATCCTCAGGTCACTACTACAACCAAAGCTTCGATAGTGTAATATTGCTGCAGGAATCGCAACAGCTAGCAACCAGAGAGCAGTTAATTCACCACAGCATGTCTAGCACAGATCAAGAACATATATGCTACATGGTGGCCATGGTCAGACCTTGCTGTCCGTCAGTGAGAGCCCAATTGTTCTTCCAGACGGGCTGCAGAGTTGGTGGTCCACCCTAGGATGTCGGAGCTATTGATTGCTTTTGTGGATTACTTGGCAACTATGACTTGTGTGAGGCTCCATAGTATGTTTGTCTAGCTTGGCTTGTGGTGTCATTGTATGGGTTAATTTGTTGTGAAGCCTTGGCCTTCTTGGGGCTTCTTCATGTCATAGTAGATGTGTCTAGGGAGGGCATGTTGCGATGAAGTCAGAGCTCCTACATCATGGTGACTTAGCTAGGCAACGCTACCCTACTCTCTTTAGGTGACAACAGCGGTTCCTATGCACTTGGTGTGTATGTCGATGTTGGGAGGAGTGACATTAGAGCGGTGGATGAGATCTGCTATAGGATGTCGGAGTTGCTCTCACTTTTTTGTTGAGCGGGAAATGATGACTTATGTTGGGCTATGATGTTGTGTACATATCACATCTTATCATGTTGTTTTGTGGCGCCGGTTTCCTTCATTTAATTAGTGATTGTATTGTATGGATTTGAAAGATAGTAAATGATTCCATATTCTTGTCTTATATTGTTACTAAGGGTCTGTTTCGATCTAGGGGCTAACAGTTAACCCCTATTTTTGGATGTCAAATAGGAGGGCTAAATATGAACTAATTTTAGGCTAGTAAGAGCTAATAGGGCTAATTGGTGATTAAAACTCATTTTCTCTTATTAGCCCATGATTAACTTATGTTTAATCTATTATCATAAGACGGGCCAATTTTCATTGGAGATCATAGAACCTCCATGTCATTTACATAAGATGAAACTTCCGAGAAAAATATGGATATACTAAATATACTCTAAAGAAAAAAGAAAACATTAATCCTAAAATTGGTGGACATTAATTGAACATCATCAGCAAACATAGTCATTAGATCTAACATATCTAATTACCCTCCTTGGCATTATGAAAAAAACTAACACTATCCCATACTTTTAAATTACTCATATTTGTCACTATAAAAGAAACTAACCAAAGGAAACTAGATATCTACTTCTAAATTACCAATAACAAACAAAATCAACCCAAAGTCACGACGATCACATGATATATAATGAATATCATAATCGTGGAAAACTCAAGAAAAGCAAATTTCCCAAGACTCTGATTTGGTATAGAAATATAGTAATGACATATGGTCAATAATATATGCACATGTGTCACCTTTAAACCATGAATCATAGCTATATTAAATTTACAAAAAAATATTTTTATCTATATGTACCTTACTATATATATATATTTATACTGCACTATAAAAGAACAAGTTTTTGAGGGGCTACTCAACCCTTCTAATCTTCATTCTAAAAAAAAAACTTCTAATCTCCGTACATTCCTAAGATGCCCACGCTAGGCAGACAGGGTCCTCTCAATCAAAGTGTCTATAATAAAAGAAGAAGGGAATAAAAGGCAAGATAAAATAAGGAAACACCTCAATCAAGTAATCAAATAAATCAAGTGAGTAAAATGGAAGGAAATACACAATCAATTGCATAATAGAAAGGAAAAAAATATAGACAATCATGTACTAATAATAAGTAAAACACCTGACACGTTAACCAAGCGGGTGGTTGAAGTTAAGTAAAGATAAAAAATAAAAAAAATGTTTGTTTTCTTTAACGACATGTATTTGGTGTGTCTAAGTATATTCAAGAAATGACTTCAATGGTTTATTTCTTTCCATTGTAAATTAAAATGTCATGGTTGAAAAATTATTGGCTGTTGTTTACGTTCATGTAGCACCTGGTTTTAAGAACAAAACTAGATGCACACCATAAGTGAGCCCAGAAAGTTAAATTACACATATGGCTACAAATAGAGGTAATATCAATAGACAATACTTAATATATAATGTACTTAATACAAAGAATATAACCTTAGATAATAGACAACGGAAAGACACTCCGTCCTTTAGGCGAAAGCTCTAAATCCACAGGGACAACTAATTGGTTGATCACAGACCTAACTCCTCCTGACTCTAACAATCTGGTACCCATCCGGATTTTTTTCAAAGAATTAAAAAGTAAAGCAAGCGTAAGTACATGTCGTACTCAGCAATATAACATGGGGTTCATGAGGCTCAAAAGGTTGACACTGGTTTACTACGATTAGCTTTTAGTAAGTCACAATTTTAACAATTGAATAGCAACAAGTTTAGCATAAGCCCCAAATAACCACATGATCATGTAAACAAGATTAATGTATAGCAAAAACAATAATCATCTTTATCATCAGTATCATTAGTGTTCATCATCTATTCAGTAAGGAGCCCAGGCCGCTCGTGACCGTGAGCACGGCTGATATACCAGTTTTACACTCTACAGAGGTTGTACACTTTCACCATGAGCCGTGATTTACCCTTTCGCCCGAAGTGGACAACCTCTTGACCCACTTCCAAGGAAGGTCGGCAGGGTTCACTGTAAAGCCTTTTAAAGGTTCGTCTAACAAGTGTAACCCGCTAAGGATTCCCCATCAACTAGTAAGATCCCTCCCCCAAGGTGTGACTAACAAAAAGACAAAGAAACCAAATTGCACTCCCTTGGTAGGCCACGGGATAAAACCAATTGGAGCCCCTCTTGCGCATTTTGGTAAGCTACTGCGAGCTAGAAAAGGTCCTCATACTTGACTAAAGCCAGAACCATATAGCACTCATTGTTGTACTGTAAGTCCTGAGGGAATCCACTTACACATAACTCCTTAGGGAGAGAAATTAGAGCACCATAAAAACCCAATGCTCCAGCCCTCTTTAGCCAAAGTTGCTAAAGAACATATTTTAACATTTATTGCATATACCATTAGTCAAGTTACATATCATGGTTATTTAATTGAGCGCTAGCATAAATACTACCCAATGCATAATCCCACGACGTCATGGTACATGGTACAAAAGCTAGGATATCCTTACAGGAATCAAGGTAGACACATGCATATGAATTAAGTGACATTAGAGTGAATAGGTAACAAGAATGATCCCATGCTATACTTGCTTTAAAAATTTAGATCCTCAATTGGTCCTTAGTCTTCAAAGAACTTCTTTCTTCTTGATCACCAACTTCTAGATCACCAGCGCAAAGCTCACCGACTAGATTTGATCATAGAACACCACACAAGCATCCATTCAATCATACACGAAGCAAACAATAGAATTAAATTAGAACAATACACCAAATATATTAAACAACAAGTAAAAATGTTTTAAAGATGTTCTACATGTTGCTACGAACACACGAGCACGCTAATTGGAGCTACGGTTCGAAAGAAACGACGACCGAAAAGATTACTCTATAGGATAATAAAGAAAACTACTAGCTAAATTTATTTTAACTATATAAAAGCATATATAAGACATTTCAAAGAAATATTTATTTGAAATTAAGTCAAATTATATTTGAAATTAGAAAACTAAAGTAAATTTAGTCATATTTTATTTATATATTTGTTGGGTATTCATTATTCAAGTTAGGAGTTAAACCATGAAATTTGAGAGCTAGCGATATATTAAACATTATTACTAATTCGTAGATCTTGTCATTATGCATCTAACGCAACTTGAACGGGTCAAAATGAAATTAAAACAAAGAAACGGCGGAGCGATCGCTGATTATAGGTGGTGTATTTCTATAGTATTTCTGGATTTGTTTTTCTAAAAGAAAACGTCCATAATTTGTGTGTGACGTGATGATGACGTCATCAAGCTAGCTGAGCAAAACTAGGCACGCACGGCCGGGCTGCTCTGCTAACTCCGCTCGCTCGCGCGGTGTCGCGCGTTTGCGCGCGTGCGTGCGCGCCGGGAGGCGGGATGCAGGGCTGGCGTGCTCGTTCAGCAAACTTGGGTCCTGGTGCAGGTGGCGGCGCCATGGACGGGAGCTCGGCTCCTCTCTGAGTTTGGCGAAAACAATATAGAAGCCTCGGATTTCTACGGGAAGAGCACTTGAAGATAGATAGGAGGACATCGATCTCACCAGGCACTTTGCACGGACGGACACGGAGCGGAGGCGACGCGGGCTCGGCGGGGCAGACGGTGACTCCCTGCAACCAATCAACCATCGGTGGCGGCGTCAGATAGTCAGAGAGCGAAAGAGAGCAAGAAGACGGACCCTGCAGTTTCGTAACCTTGGTGCCGGGCTCGTCAGCGCGTTGTGGACAGCGGAGGGGCTCCTGACTCTCACTGGTAGAGAACCGAGCTTTACTCCCGGTGGGGAACCCCCTCTAGTCCCGGTTCCCCACCCGGGAGCAAGCATCCGGGACTAAAGGGGGGTTCTTTAGTCCCGGGTCAGGAACCGGGACTAAAGGAGGACCTTTAGTCCCGGTGGGTAACACCAACCGGGACTAAAGGTGCCTCCTGACATGCCACGATGGCCGGCACCTTTAGTCCCGGTTGGTAATACGAACCGGGACTAAAGGTTTTTTTCTTTTTTCTTTTCTTTTTATTTTTTTGTTTTCGAAGTCGTATTGTACGCTGCTAATTATACATTTATACGCGCGTATAGTATGTTTCGGTTCAAGCACAATTAACGTATTAAATCACACAATTCAAGCATAGAAATATATATATATATATATATATATATATATATGCATGCATCATATATATATTTACATGCATGTATGCATATGTGTATTTTACATTATATTATTTCATGTGCATATATTACAAAAAGATTGCATTACAGTTGTTGTGATATAACAAGTTTTCTCTCATCCTCTAGCTTGGCTTCCATGGCAGTGTTGGGTCGAAGTAGAACTCGCCCTTGGAATCGATGACCTGCTCATTAAAAAAATCCGGCTATAGACTCTTGAATTGCTTTGATTTGGTCTTGCCGTATGACCTTTTCCTCCAACCATCGAGTCTACAAGTTTGAATTAAAGGAAAATAAATTAATATATGTACATATATTTATATAAAGACATAGTAACACAATCAATAATAATAATTAAATGAATATATAGTATATTTTTAACGTACTTTGAGTCTCTCTGTAGGAGTTCTTTGGGAGATCACCTTGATAAACTTGCAAACATAGTAACCACAGTAGTTGTTCCCCTATTCCTGCCTCAGACACCACTTTACGAGAAAAAGATTTGTCATCCAATCTGGTGATCCGGTGAAAGCTATATGTTTAATTAATAAAGATAATGCGATTCAGGGGACTTACTTTCAAAGGGATTACATTCAGTGGCGCTTTGCATTTTTCCATGTGTTGCTTCTCAATAAAGGTTTTCCAAACACTGCCCAATAAAAAATTTGCCATGTCATCAAGATATAGTTAATCATCATGTTTGTGTGTATATATAGTTGCTAGAGATCCGAAATTACCTCTGGATAATATCTATCATATCTTGGTAGTCTTGTTGTGGTTTTCTCATCGAGTCATAGATTATCAAGTGACTTTTCACCGGATCGATGTCCATCAATATCCGAGTGATTCTTTGCATGTGTTTATAGGATATAACGCATAACACTCATTAATTAACTAGAATCAACATATGAGCCATTAAGGATGATCGATATTATTAACACTCACTTGAAGTTATAGGGAAAGAGTATATCCTTCTTGTGGTGTTGGTTCACTAAGAAGTTCATGAGGTTACTCTCTGACTCAGACTTCCAATTGGTCTTTGGAGTAATTGGGTCTTTAAATATTATATGGGGATCAACAAAACCAATTTCATTGCAGCCTTCCTTTTCGAGCTCTGTCATTGTAAATCTACATATATATAGTACTTGTTAGGATAATTTATATGCATATACACACATATGATGAGTTTAATAATAGATCGAAAGAATTATTACTTACAGGGCAATAGCGACTAATGATAACTTTGTCCGGAGAGGTCGGTGGCATAGTTGATGAAATTACGCAAAGTCAACATACATAACATCATCGCCACGGAACCAATGTTCGTCTCTAATTTCGACACCAACGCAGAAGTCTCCACCGGTGAGCGCTTTGCATGTACCACTTGTTTAGGTGTACATTTGCGTCCCCAGATCGAGATAAGGCTTGAGGGTTGTATAGACTACGGCCTAGTACAAATTTTTCTTCCAAATATCAACCTCCGTCGCACTCTCAATGTTTCCATCACCAAACATCGGTAAAGGTCGAGACCAGTCTCATCAATAAATTCACCAAGGTGATCCAAATCGACATCCGGAGGTATGTTTACCTGATGCATTAATCCTAAATTCGAACCATATTCATTACCAACAACTAGCGGGGGGAGTGATTGGTGCGCTTGTTGTCCGAGTTGGGCAACTCCTTTCCCTGCCCGCTTCTTTTTTACATGCCGCCTCAATTGACTTGGTGAGAGTGCGGTCATAGTCCGATAACGTTGATTTGGATGACTTACGAGATTCCCGCTGTTGTTGCTGGTAAGAAGCCACCCTTTTTCATAGAATATCTGGAGCTACTAATAAGTATGGTTTCTCCGGGTTTCTCCTTGCTTCTTGATTCTTTTTAAGTTTGTCATAGAATCTAGACATATCTTTTTTATATGCATCAGTTCCTTCTTCCTTCTCTTCAGATATTATTTTGGGAATAGCCCTTGGTTTCACTGGCGGCTTTCTTTTCTTGGTGGGACCTGGTTCTTTGTTTGAGGGACTGGCCTCTTGCTAGGCTTCTTGGTAGCGGGGCGGGGAGGCATTGGAGACCTCCTTGGAGGTGTTGGCAGTGGCGTTGGAGACCTCCTTGGAGGTGGTGGGCTGCTGGCGTTGGAGACCTCCTTGGAGATGGTGTGGATGCGATCTCGCCTTCCAACACAATGTCATCGTCTGAGCACTATGATGATCTGGCGATTGAACAATTGGATTTAGGTTGGGGAGGATCTGCTACAAAAAAGGAATGACATATTATTATGAGTAGATTGTTAATTATTTAAGCCAATACAAATTAATGATGTAGTGTTTTCATCCGCACGTACCTATGGTGAGGTAGTTCAGGAGGAGGTGGAGCCGACATCCCTGGAATGATAATGTAGCGCTTGCACCATAGAATGAATGTCTTCTCCGCTTCTCCTAGAGTCTTCTCGCCATCACCTCTAGGAATGTCAAGAGGCAAATCACTAAAACCTTTTTCAGCTTTATCAACCGAGATGGTAGCATATCCTTCTTGGATTATATTTCCATGAATCCTTGGTGTCTTAGTTGGTCGATAGGATTAACAAGACCGATAGCCACCTTGATTGTGGAATTCCCTTTGAATGTGTAGCTCACACGTTGTACAAGGTTGATGATGTCATCCATAGGGAAGCGCGATCCTGTGTCCCTTGATTTGGTATCTCCGTGGAAGCATAAAGCGCTTTTAAGCTGAGCAGATTGGCTAATGTTGATTCTGGCTCGATGCGCTTGCTTGCACTCACGCTATTTGCACTTGCCTTCTGATTTCCTCCTGCATTCTCGCTTCAAGGTTTTTTTCCCGCTCCTGTGCTTCACGCACCGCTTCCTCCAACCTCTGGAGCCGCTGTGCCTCTTCTTCCTTCTTTCTCTGGCGGCTTCTGTAGGAAGGTCTGTCCTAAGGGAATCCATGCTCCAACGAGACACTTCCTTTGCCTCTAGTTCGGCCACCATGTTCAATAGTCCCGATGGCATATGTCAGCTCATCCTTCTCTCTGTTGGGCCTGAACGCACCACTAGCAGTAGCTATCTGAGCATAAAACAATCTTCCTGCTGCTTCTTGCAGTCTTGCGTGGACGTTCGCCCTCAACATCACCAGGGTCATCTCGCCTGATCTTATACCACGACGCATGGCATACCGGGCATGCATCCAATTTCTCGTACTCTTTGCCACAGTACAGGATGCAGTCATTAGGACATGCATGTATCTTCTCTATTTCTAGCCCCATAGGACAGACAACTTGTTTTGCTTCGTAGGTAGTGGCGGGCAATTCATTGTCCTTCGGAAGCATCTTCTTTTGAATTTTTAGTAACTCTCCAAATCCCTTGTCAGATACACCATTCTTTGCCTTCCATTGCAGCAATTCTAGTGTGGTTCCCAACTTTTTCTGCCCTGCATCACAAGTTGGGTACAACAATTTCTTGTGATCTTCTAGCATCCGCTCGAACTTGATCTTCTCCTTTTCACTTTCACATTCTCTTTGTGCGTCACGAATGACTGAGAAAGATCATCAGCCGGCTCATCTTCTGCGGCTACCTCTTCTTCAACTTCTCCCATTGCCAGTATCATTGAAGCACGCACCATCGGGAATAATATCATTGTCGTCCCATTGTTCTTCTTCACCTTCTTCCATTACAACACCGGTTTCTCCGTGCTTTGTCCAACAAATATAGTTTGGCATGAAACCCGACTTGAACAAGTGTGAATGAAGAGTCCTTGAGCAAGGATATTCCACCGTATTCTTACATATGGCACATGGGCAGCACATGAAACCGTCGCGTTTGTTTGCCTCGGCCGCACGGAACAAAGAATGCACGCCGTCAATGAACTCTTGGGAGCGGCGATCAGCATTATACATCCAATGACGACTCATCTGCATTACATGACATAAATACCATATTAAAACCTAGATCATAATTAATTATTTATACAACATGCGTGCCACCATAAAAGATACAAATTTATGAAAGCATCGCTACAATGTAGACAATCCCAACTACCACTAAAAGAACTAAAGCTAAAATACATTTCAGTAGCAATAGGATTTCACGACTAATCTCAACTAAAACAGACAGATCCCTCGATTGTGCAACATCTTTGGACTTCTTCGGCTGGATCACTGCCTCATTAGCCGCCGTATCTGCCTGTTGTGCAAGATATTTTTGTACGAGTTCAACATACTCTTCCTCCCAGTAAAAGCCTGAACATCGTCCACTGCCATCCCACTGAAATTAAAACAAAAAATTAGAACTTTAATCACAACCATCATGAAAATAGGTATAAACTAATCATAATCATTAAATACGATAAAATAACTCACATTGCGATCCGAACACTTGTAGAAGATACGATCCTTGTTGGGACCCTCCTTCACTCGGTACTCCATCACAATCTTCGTCTCATCACGACACTTGCCGCATGGAATGAGAGGGAGGCCCGGCCTAAGTCACTTTGGAAACCCATGAGAGACCGAGGACCCGGAAGCAGTTGCCATCTACTCTCTATACTCATTTTTAATACACTATAAATTTCTCCTTTTATAAACAAATAAAATTAAGAAACTATAAAATTATCTAGATCTCTAAACAATGATATTTTTAATGGTCATTGTGTTCTCATCTTTTACTGCGGCAGATAAGTAATTCACATGATATTTCCGCAAATTAACAGAAGAATGGGAGTGTACACACATAACAGACTACTGCGACGATATCGGGACGTGTGAATAAATAACCATCCGTACTAGTTGACCTTGCTTACGTGATCATCTCGGCAAGCATTTCTCCACCGGACGACACCGTACTTGGCCACGGAAGAGCTCCAATTCTACGAGGAAGGGAACACGGTCTTCCACGACTGTTGCCGCTCTTCCTCGTAGAATCAAAGCTCCTCCTTGACGTCCGTTACCGCTTGGCAGAGAACGTGCTCGCCGAGATGAACACGGTCCGCAAGTTCAACTAGTATAGATTTTCTATAATTTTCTAACTATTTTCTAAGTTTATATTTATATATATACTACGTTTGGGTACGGTGATTGACAGACTACTGCGACGATATCAGGACATGTGAATAAATAACCATCCGTACTAGTTGACCTTTCTTACGTGATCATCTCGGCGAGCATTTCTCCACCGGACGGCACCGTACTCGGCCACGGAAGAGCTCCAATTCTACGAGGAAGGGAACACGGTCTTCCACGACCGTTGCCGCTCTCCCTCGTAGAATCAAAGCTCCACCTTGACGTCCGTTACCGCTCGGCAGAGAACGTGCTCGCCGAGATGAACACGGTCCGCAAGTTCAACTAGTATGGATTTTCTATAATTTTCTAACTATTTTCTAAGTTTATATTTATATATATATATTACGTTTGGGTACGGTGATTGACAGACTACTGCGACGATATCAGGATATGTGAATAAATAACCATCCATACTAGTTGACCTTGCTTACGTGATCATCTCGGCGAGCATTTCTCCACCGGACGGCACCGTACTTGGTCAAGGAAGAGCTCTGATTCTACGAGGAAGGGAACACGGTCTTCCACGACCGTTGCCGCTCTCCCTCGTAGAATCAAAGCTCCTCCTTGACGTCCGTTACCGCTCGGCAGAGAACATGCTCGCCGAGATGAACACGGTCCGCAAGTTCAACTAGTACGGATTTTCTATAATTTTCTAACTATTTTCTAAGTTTATATTTATATATACTACGTTTGGGTACAGTGATTGACAGACTACTACGACGATATCGGGACATACGAATAAATAACCATCCGTACTAGTTGAACTTGCTTACGGGATCATCTCGGCGAGCATTTCTCCATCGGACGGCACCGTACTTGGCCACGGAAGAGCTCCGATTCTACGAGGAAGGGAACACGGTCTTCCACGACCGTTGCCGCTCTCCCTCGTAGAATCAAAGCTCCTCCTTGACGTCCGTTACCGCTTGGCAGAGAACATGCTCGCCGAGATGAACACGGTCCGCAAGTTCAACTAGCTACTTTAACCTTATTTCATGTAAATATGCAAGCTTGAAGTGATTTTGAGCTCAAATTGCTTACAAATGAAAAAACCACAATAAAGAACCATATATATATATAGTGAACAAAATGAGATAAGACAATGGTGAAAAATGAGAGTATGAGATTGGTAACCTTTACAACTGAAGAATCGACGGAGGAATCGAAGAAATCGACGGAGAAATCGAATAATGGATGGAGGAACAATGGAGGGAGGGAGGAAGCAAGAACACTAGTGCAGTGAGCTTCAAAATGTGCTGAGCTCGGGCTCAGAGAGGAAGAAGGAGACGGCCGGGATATAAAGGGGGGACCTTTAGTCCCGGTTGGTGGCTCCAACCGGGACTAAAAGTAACTTTCCAACCCCGGGCACAGCCACGGCCGGAGTAGACCTTTACTCCCGGTTGGAGCCACCAACCGGGAGTAAAGTATACCTTTAGCCCGGTTGGTGGCTCCAACCGGGACTAAAGGTGCCTGCCACCTACATCTGCTTGATAGCCAGCCGTTGTCGTTAGGGACCTTTAGTCCCGGTTGGAGACACCAACCGGGACTAAAAGGTATTTCTAGTCCCGGGCGCAAAAAATTCCGGGACTAGAGCCCATTTTGACCGAGGATCAAAGGTCTGTTCTCTACTAGTGTCTCCGATCTCGGCGGCATCCAAACACGACGCCGGGGCGGAACTAGGGCAAGGCGGCGGCGCGGATAGGGGAAACGGATGTGCTAAGGGGTCCTCAGGTTCTTATAGGGCGCTAGGCGTGCGGATCACGTAGAAAATCCCATAGGACTCGGGAAGTCGGGATCAGGTGGCGAAGGTTTCCTCGGTGGAGTCCGCTTCCACCACAGTTCGAGGAAGGAGGCGACCCGGTGCGGTGACGGTTGGGCCCGGACTGTCGGCGGGGACGCGAAATCTTGAGGCTGATCCGGCAAAGTGAGACACGGAGGTGAAGGAATGGGGCATGGGCTTTCCAAGCCGTTCGGGCCCTGGCGGGAGGGGGAGTGGTGCTGGGCTCCAGCCCCTTGCTAGGCTGCGGAGAGGAGTGAGGGAGCAGGCCGAGGTAGAGAGTAGGCCAGGCCTTCTGGCCGAGAAAGAGAGGGGGAGGACTGGGCCGCCTGCGCTAGAAATGAGAGAGGAATAGTTTTCCAAATTCTTTCCCTTTTCTTTTATTTCATTTCAAAGCCTCTCTTTTTTAAAAAAAATCTTTTTAAAAGGCAATTTGAATCATTTTGAGTTTTGGTCAAAACCACTTAGTACAATAAACCAATGCAGGGGCATGTATGCTCAAACAATGTTGCTACACCCTATGATGAATTTTAATTTAATGAAAAATATTTATTTTTCTATATTTCATGAGCACAAAAATACATAATTAAATTGTTTTTACTCTATTTTAAAGGTGCAAATTTTAGGGTGTTACAGTTGCAAATGAAAACATGACAGTGACAATTACAATGACTATTTGAAAAGAGTAGCTGAACAAGAAACGTACATGTTATCTATCACACTAATTAATGATATCAAATAAAAAGGCAATATTGCAATTTACTATTCTATATTGCGAGATTAGTGTGCTTTGTATGGGTCAAGCGAAACTAATATGCTACAGATATACGAGAAATTTTTTTCTCCCAACACACTGACATATTTGCTAGTTTTCTAAAAGATTTTTTTTTTGTGTGATTGGAGTTTCCTTCATTCATCAGGGAATATGAGAATTACACTCTTCAGCCAACAGGTTTACAATACAGGCCGGAGCAAACTGCCACTCTCCCAGCCTGTGTCACATGTGACTTGCTGTGCTAACGTATGGGCTATGCGATTACAAGACCGACTAGCAAACAAAAGATTAAAATCAAGGAAATCTGAACTAATCTCCCGGAGGATCGGCGCCAGACATGATCTTTGATTGTCTCCCCTTGCCCATAGCTTGACCAACTCCTGGATGTCGGTCTCCAATTCCATTCCATCCTATAGTCGAATTTTGTGACTTGTACGTAACTCCCTTAGGGCATGTTCGTTTCACACGGAATGGAGCGTCGGAACGGATCCGGTCAGGAACGTTGACATATTTTATACAGGCCACCCACCACCAGGAAGCGATCTGGCCGGGAATCAGACGAAACGAACAGGCCCTTAAGAAAAAAGAATATGGTGTTTTAGGGCCTGTTTGGTCCTTAGCCTGAACCAGGCGCGGCGCCGCACCTGAGGCTCGCCCAAAATGTGGCGGCAAATTTGCTCGCCAAGCATTTGGCGTACGAAGCTGGAGAATGCTGCGTACTCCGTATGTTTTTACGGCGAGCCAAACATGTTGTGTATTCCGGCTCTGAACCGAACACTCCCGAAAATACTACGCAGAAGATGCGGCGCCGTGCGGCAAGACACGGCTACAAACCAAACGCACCCTTAGAGTTCTATACCGAGATTAAGTTTTTTAGGAATGGGGTGAATTTTTTCCCCTCATACCTGAATTTTAGTTACACCGATTCTACCTAAATAATAAAGAAATTTGGGTATAGCAAAACAAGAATTTCACCCGGTGACAACTGACAATATAACAAAAATGAAAATATTATTAGCCGGACGAATTGATAGACTACACACTCTGGATCAGCATTTGTCGCAGCTTGAACTGCAACAAATTTCTGAACATGTATATAACTACACAGGGTCGTTATCACTATATTTTGCAATGGGGATTGTGCTGGTGTAAGACGCCACGGCAGCCTGGCTGCGCATCTCCTCGTCCTCCATGGTGTCCGACATGCTCCTCCCCCTCGTCTCCGGCAGGGAGGCAGCGAAGAGTCCCGAGCAGCCGATGACAAGCCCAAAGACGCCGAAGGACAAGATACTCCTCTCGCGTCCGAGCGCGACGAGCACCGGCGCCGCAATGCCGCCCAGCACCATCGCCTGCCGCACCAGCCCCACCGCCGAGTTACGCACGGACGTGGGGAACAGCTCGATGGTGTAGATCAAGATGAGGTCGTACGCCGTGCACGTGGCGAAGAAGGACAGCACCTCGGCTGCCATCCGCGCCGCCTCCGCGCGCTGCGGGATGGCGACGCACGCGAGGCTGCACGCCCCCGCCGACGCGGCGAGCGCCTCGACCGAGCTGCGCCTGTTGGCCCTGGCCATGAGAAGCCCCGAGAGGATAGACGACGGCACCTCGGCCAGCGCGTTGTACGCGGTGCTCAGGTAGAGATTGGAGCCCAGGCTGCCAACGGTGAGCGGCATGCCGAAGTAGACCATGCCCACGCCGAAGCCGGCCACCATGATCGCCGCGAGCCTCCTGATCGCCCATGGACGCTCCCACATCGCCTGCAGCGCGGCGAACACGCCGCCGCCGCCACCGCTCGACCCACCGTCCTCGTGCATGGTAATACATGCTTCCAGTTCCAGTTCCAGCATGGAGAGGTCTGTCGTGGTGTTGCCGCCGTCCAGCGTGGCGATCTGCCTCAGCGTCTCGATTGCATCCCTCTTGTGGCCGCGCACCAGCAGCCACCGCGGTGACTCCTGGGCTAGGAAATGAAGCAGAGTGGCGTAGAAGAGACAAGGCACGGACATCCAGAAGTACATGCTCCGCCAGGACTCCTCGCGTAACGCGTAGGCAAGCGCTGGGAGGGACAGGAACCCGACGGTGTAGCAGAAGAATGCCGCCACGCTCACCGTGTCGCGCCACTTCTTCCCGACGAGCTCGGTTGACAGGACCAGCGTGCACGTGCCCACTATCGACCTTGCGAACCCGGACACAAATCGCAGGGCGGCGTATGCCCACACGTTCGGCGCCAGGGCGGTGAGAAGGCCGGCGACGGACATGGACACCAGGGACACGAGGAGCATCTTCTTGCGCCCGAGGACCGAGTCCGCAAGCGTGGTGAGCACGAAGCCACCGACCAGGCAGCCGGCGAAGAACGACGACGCCGGGAGGGAGACGAGCGCCGGGCCGGCGCACTGGAGTGCCCACTCGGACACCACAGACGTCTTGGCCGGCCGATCCCATGCCCACGTGTCGAGCGGGAGCGCGCACGGCGAGGCCGCAGCCGGCTTGCAGGAGGAGTTGCCGGCTACGCCGACGCAGTGCCACTGCGGCTCCGCATCCGTGAACACGGAGATGAACACCTGCTGCGCGTCGAAGGCCCAGGCCAAGGCCACAAAGACTGCCTTGAGCAGCTGCATGGCGCCGGTGTCTCCGATGTACTTCTCGATCATGTCGTCGATTGAAGCTGAAGGCACCTTCGGCGGATTGGCTTTGTGCCTTGTCAGGAGCGGGGCGGTGGCCATGTCAGCCATTGACACGATTGTTGTGTGTGCGCGTGCCGCTTGAGTGCGTCTGGGTTTGTTCTTGGTTGCATATAGTAGGTTGCAACAATAACACCATGCTGGAGCTATTTATGCCCTGATTAGGGGCATCTCTCAGCTGGGTTTTGGTTGCTAATGTAGAAATGGTTGCATGCAGATTCTAAAAAGGCGAAAGCTTATACGCTTGTGATTACATTTGCTCATATATGTGCACCAAATCTTTGCAATGTCATGAATTTCATGTGTTGTAATTGGTCCTAAATCTCCATGTTTGATTGCAGGCAGATACTTTCTTTTTTTAATGAACATGCCATAGCCATGCGACATATAAAGAATTATACATGTCGATTCTCTCTATATTGACTTTATAGTTAATTATAGTATATATCTTTCATTAAGTGTAATAACTTCATATTATATCCCGAGCTTTAGGAATGTTCATATGTTCTCATGATTCGGCTAGGATACTTTTGAGAAAGCTGAAATTTTTGCAAAGTTACCATGTGAAGATGATTTTTTTTCCACAAGGGTGAGTGTTAGATCATTGGCTTCCACCTATGTCTTCCGGTCTCACCATCTCCGGCACTTCCACCGTGAGTACGAGGATGCTAGAGTGTATCACGATTAGAATAGAGTTAGACGGGATTATGATTCCATGTATCGGCTTGATCCCAAGACAAGTAAACTCTATACCACCCGAAATGCTAATAACATAATGTCACCAGATCTATACCACTTGTAAACCTAATCCCCACTACATGTTTCATCTCAACATGCAAGACATCCACATCATCTTCCACTAATAGCCATGTCATGCCACTAACTTCTAATCTCTTCATGCAAGCTATCCACGTCATCTCAAATTCTATCTCAACATGCAAGACATCCACATCATCTTCAACTAATAGCCATATCATGCCACTAACTTTGAACCTCTTCATACAAGCTATCCACGTCATCTCAAGTTCTATCTCAACATGCAAGACATCCACGTCATTTTCCACTAATAACCATGTCATGCCGCTAACTCTGAACCTTTTATTGCAAGCTATCCATTTCATCTTAAGTTCTATCTCAACATGCAAGACATCCACATCAAGTTCCACTAACTATCCCCATCATATTTCACTAACAGATATGTCATTCCACTAACTTTCAACCTCTTAATACAAGCTATCCATGTCATCATGTCGGATTGTTTAGCTCTGGAAATGCCTAGCAATGTGATCGTGTAGATAGATCCAGATGGTAGCACACGAGACACAAGGATTTATACTGGTTCGGGGCGCGGTGCGCGCTAATCCCTACTCCAGTGGTGTGGCTGCTCTTCTTGTATTCGTATACTCAATTATAGGGGCTGTTGCTCCTAGCTACGAGGTAGATTGGAATGGCAGGTGTTGTCGTAGTGGATGTGCCGATCGCGGAGTCCTTACCCTTCTTTATATAGGCAGAGGGCCGGGGTAGGGTTACAGCGAGGGCGATCGACGCTAC
Source organism: Miscanthus lutarioriparius (assembly GCA_904845875.1). Taxonomy (NCBI): domain Eukaryota; kingdom Viridiplantae; phylum Streptophyta; class Magnoliopsida; order Poales; family Poaceae; genus Miscanthus; species Miscanthus lutarioriparius. Next base: position 228,099 of record CAJGYO010000755.1, read on the forward strand.
AGATTGGATTCCTAGTTTGTTACAACAGATCAATTCTATCCTACCATGGCTATGATGGCGACAGATATCTTCGATATGTCATGATCTCCAAGTTGGTAGTTGCGCCTAGTCCTCGCGGGCTTCCTACTCGGTCGTCCTCGATGGGCCAGATATATGGCCAGTTAGGGTACCCAGGGCCCATATCTCTAACAGTAGCCCCTACAAGATTTAATGACGGGCTCGTAGAGCTACACAATTCGTTGGGTACTGAAGGTCCCTGTAGCCTTCGGGTACCGTAGGTTTCGATGAGCATCTCTCGGGTGCCGAGATGTTTGAATACAACCGGAGTGGCCCTGAGTAACGGGACGACTGTGAGCTTTGCACTTACTGGCAGTAATGCCTTCTCGAGTCTCCAGAACCGTGTGGGCGGAAGTCTTCCACCTGTTTGAACACATTGTTTGTGCATCATTGAATCCTATGAAAGATAAGGATCAAGGTGCCTGGGGACTCGAACAGTTTCATTCCCCACGCTTTTACTTTGTGGAACTCTCTTGATGCCTGAGTCTGCCTTTAATGACAACCACCAACTTCCCCATTACCATCTTTGGGGCGCTTATTTAAGTAGAGGGTAGGGAGGCTAGTGAGTCTCATTCCTCCTTTCTTCCCTAAATCCCCTAGCCCTAGACTGAGTGCGAGAGTGGCGATTCAACCCGTCCGCCATGGTCCACGGCGCTCTTCGGTGGTCGCACTATCGCTGGGAGAAGGCTTTCAAGATCAGGTTCCATAGCAGCCTGGTGGTGGCTGCTCTCCTTGGGTGTTAGAGGAAGTTTCACGAAGAAGGAGAGGAACAATACCGTTGGTGGCCTAGGTTGCCGAAGGCATGGTGGCCGAGCTCGCCGATGGTCGACACACGGGGGCTTTCCGGGTCAGAATATCTGTAGGAAATCCTAGAGGGCAAAGGGCGGCTTGCTATTGCCGAGAAACCCATTGCCCCACAGATCTCGACCTGGGTGCTCTCGTGTATCGATTTGGAGGCTTGGAGCCACTGAGTCATCGCCGTTCGCTCCTCCCCGATGCCGCAGAAGATGGCGCGAGTTATCCTCCTCGTGGGGCTCGTCCTTTTGGATGTCATAGGAAGCTCCGCGAGGTGGGACTTCCCGAGGCATCTTCTGAGTGTCATCCGTGCTCATGAAGGCTCGAAGACAAGGTGAAGGTTGCCGTGCGCCTTCATCTGACTTCTACGCTTCATGAGATGTCCATTGCTTGAGTGCCAATAGTCGATCCTGCACTCACAAGGCTACCGTAACTGCAGTAGTTTCTGATAGATTTTGGTTATTGTAAACCTGTTAATATAAAATGCAGCGGAGTTTAATAAAAAAAAGAATGACTTTTATTGATTTTGAACACTGCTACCTGTGTCCCGATTTAATCGGGTGATTTGACGATTTTCGTTCAGTCGAACCAGCCTTGCATTTTTACGGGCCCCCTTCCCAACCCGATGGGTAGTTAGTATAACTACAGGTTATACAGGTGATCCGATCTAAAATTTTACCCCGACCAAGTGCGGTCGTTCGTGGCTCCTGAAGACAACGATCTCGAATGCTCAAGGATCACTTGGGTGAATAGCGAACACATGAACATCTGGGGTTGTAGCGTATGCTATTCTTTCGAGTTAATAACGGGTAGAACAATGACATCCACTATCTGGAAGTGGCAGGACAAAGCCTGACCAGTTGGTGCATGTCATGAAACTCTTTTTCTAGATTCCAGGACCTCGTACTTTGGTCATAGCCACGGGCTGACTAGATTTCCGATTTCCCACGAAGGGGTACACCTCCGCTGAAATAAAGTACTTCAGGCCTATCCAAATATTCGAGAGATTTACGTAGCCTCGAGGCCAGAGGTTTTAGAATCGGCTAGCGACCCTCCTGAACATCCCCCTCACTCTAGAATGGCAGGGTTCGGCTTTCGCAGTTCCAGGCCGAAACCACCGACTGCGCCTACCGCTTTGGTGGGGCTACGTCGGGATTTTGTAGGGCCCAAATATTGGTCCACCCAGTTTCACCAGCAATTTTGGGCCTTGGGCCTAGGGTCCGTAAGGGTTTTTACTAGCATTAGCCACCCTTTTAAGTAGCCAAGGGTGGAGACGGTCCGTCCCTTTGCCAATGCCGACAAAAGCAGTAGTACTCACTCCTCTACTTACCTTGACCTAGCAGACATCGTCACATCTAGATCCCGCTCCTAGCAGTTGCAGTGATGGCGCCGAGAAAGACCCTGGCCAAGAAAACAAGAACCATTAGTTCAGTAGGTGTAGAAGATATGAGCTCGAAGAGCAAAGGGGGACGGAGTCCTGTCCCCAGTTCTCCGTGGGAGGTGTGATAGAACCGCCCAATTTATAAGAGCATAAGTACAATGGCATCTCGCAAGTGGTCGCGTTATCATACTTGAGCCCATATAAACCCGGTAGTCCATCGAGTACCATGAAGGGTCTCGATTCATCGCCAACATACAACCAAGATCGTACATGATTCAACATACATGCTACATGTTATATAGAGTTCACAAATACATTGCCATACATCAGAGTGCGATTAAAGTTATTACAAACCCTGTTCAAATAAAGTAGTAGCGGAAGCAAAATAGTTTTTAAACCAACATCTCACATCATTGTTCAAATACTTGCCAGTCTATGATCACAACCCACAAAAGCACCATAGATTACATATATAAATAGAAGCGCCTTGGGGGCCTACTCTAAATCCACGGTGGGATAGAAGCAATTCTTACAATATCCATGATATACTATGTTATCTGCAACAAGTGGGAAATAAACCCTGAGTACAAGAAGGTACTCAGCTAGACTTACCCATCATAAACCAAAAATAAAGTAACTCCAAGGATCATGCAAGGCTTTTATAAGTGGAGCTAGCTTGACACCATTTTGCATAAAAAGCCACTATTTAAGCTATACATTTTATAATTCGGTCATCAAGTTAATTATAGCTATTCATCTCTAGATTAGCAACTAACATGTACCAAACATGTGGTATATCATTTAGTAGCATAACAATAGTAACCATAGCCGGTGTAATATTTTCCATGTTCATCATAACCATCATATTCCATAGTCCAATTACTACAATGAAGGGGCTCCACCAAGTTTCTCACTATCCGGGAGAGACGGCGATTCGAATCGATTGAAACAAGCTGGGCAGTATTCCTAACACAAACCTAGGTCTACCAGCCATGGTAGTCTTAGGTCACCTTTGGTACAACTCAGGTCCACATTTCATGGGTTCGATCAGCGCCGACAACCGAGGACAACTAAGCTGCCAGACGATCGGGACTACCGCCCTTGGGCTCACGTCGGCTCCGCACATCCTTATTACCATCCGAGTGCACACACTTTGTGAGCGAGGCCCAGCCTAAGTTGAGCTACTCGGCTTCATGGCCGGAACGAGTTATCCGGCTAGCTAAGTGAGAGGCATGCATTCAAAATGACAAGAGGGCCTCCAACGATGCGGTCCTTAATCGACACAGATGGAATCATATGAGTCAACCTACACATAGACTCTTGCTTTCGGCCTCTAGTTACATTATCCCATGGTTCTTTTCATGATAGCAAATATAGCCAACCATGCTCTCCGGTACCCACCTATATCTCGCAGTGGTGGTGAAATCACCCGACTTCTCTTTGGTCTAAGCATGGCTAAGCATATATTCGATCCTGGACCTACACAAGGTTTAAAGTATATATCTAGACAAGGTAGTTCTATGCATCAAGTGTTTCCAAATTAACTCTTATAACCTAATGCATCAAACATAAAGGACTCGAGTGATATTTTATAAAATATAGGAGGTTTAGAATGCTCCGGGGCTTGCCTTTTAGAAAGAGGTAGGCACGTGATCGGGGCACTCTGGTAATTCCTCAGGAGCACTGCTTTCGTCGCTTTTGGGAGCTACTGCTATGGTGCCTCCTGATTCTCCTCCTCCTCTACCTCAAACTCCAAGAGTGTGATTCCTTCTGGCGATCCTATATGCATGAGCGCAAAATAAGATACAAGAATGCACATGCAATGATATGGATGATATGATATGATGCATAAACATAAATGACCTTAACAACAAGGTATTAGGGTGATAACAAGATTAACTTTGTTTTACTGAGTAGGTGCATATCTCCTCTCTAGTAATTAAACAAACACCTATTTAGCATTTTCTGGGCTGCAAGACAGCAGCCACTTGTTTTCAGCATAACTAGAGTTTTATACACCCAAATAACATGATCTTAGGCTTTCTAGGAAGCTTATAAAACTACAACTTTCCTTTAATCATCTTAAGGTGATTCAGTATCTATCTAGGTCAAACAATTCAATCTTTCAGATCTGTCTAGAGGACAAACAAATCTGATAGTAGACTTTTAACAGCTATAACTCTTAAACCATTAGGCCTATGAGTATGAAATTTTAGGACAAGTAAGATGAGTAAGTTATCTACAACTTTGTTATTGACAAGTTTTACAGAAAAGATCATTATCATCATGAATTTGTCAACACAATAGAAACTACTCATGCAGCCATTTAGTTGAATTGTAAGGAATAATTATCTAGCTGCCTATCACCAATTACTTCCAAGCACAACTATTCATCTCAACAAGTCATATGCATCACAAGCACCACAAAAAATATCATGGTTAAGCCTAACTAATTTACTTATGTGCATTTATTAATATCCTTATATAATAAGGTGATTTAAAGGATAAATATTTCCAATACTCAATAAATTTTGAGAAAATTACAGTAGCTTACATATGACCCCAATAGTCTATTGTACAAATTTCATGCTATTTGGATAAGTATAGAAACCTCTACAAACATGACAAGTTACATAGACTTATTTTAGCAAAAATAGTTTAGCCTAGTGAAAAGTGTCATACAATAGATTTCATATTTTTCTTACTTTCATCCTAGCAGAATAACACTGTGTAAAAATTTGCATGATCATATGTTATATATTTTTACCCCAATTATTTTCACTAGAAACTAGCAATTATTTAAGATTAAATAGGAAGACCATATTCCATGTATGCCTACTATAGGTTTAGTATTTTTCCTAGCTATAGCATGTCAACACAATACCAACAAAATTGGCATCACAATTTTTGCACATCTCTAGCTCAAGTTATGCATTTTACAAGATATAAACAAATTTAAAATCACTTATCTAGCTCAATTTAATTCTCCCAAAAAAATATCTCAAACAGGAGGTTTCATATTTTTATTAAATAGTACACTTCATTATGAATCCAGCAAAATTTGTATCACCTCACTCGGACACTCCTAGCTCAAGATATAAATTTTTGAAGTTTGCATTCAAATATATGAAAATAAATAAAGAAAATCAAATTTCAAATCGGGCCCAGCAGCTAGGTGCACCCGGTCCAATGCACCCGGAGGCGCTGACAACAGGGGCCCGCAGTCAACACGACCCCACATGTCAGACACACAGAGCAGGGGCACGACTTGATCGGCGGCAAACTCATCAACGGTGAGGTCACCGGCATTGTGTTCCCCACACTCCTGTGCACCTACTGGTACCCTAGGTTGGCTCGACAGATCTCCGGAGCGACCTCGCCGGCTAGCATGGTGGCTCATCGGCGGCACGCGGTCGTGGACTCGCCGTCTCCGGCGAAGATGTGACAAAGCAAGCATGGCTATGACTTCTACGAACCCTAGAGGAGCTCTATGGTGCGGATTGAGCCACGATGCAGCGGCAGTGAGCTCTGGCCACGTGCATGGCGGCATGGCAGCGCATAGATTACGGCGGTGGTGTCACCATTCTGACGAGATGGCTGCCAAAGGTAGGGCTCCATCATTGGGGAAGGTGCTACACCTCCAGGCAACACGGTAATAGGTACCAGAGCGGGCTAAGGGCGGCCGGTGAAGTCGGCGGCGGCGAGCGCGTGCTTGCAGCCATGGTGGACGCGCACGGCGGCATCACGCATTCCCGTGTGATAGCGATGGTAGCGGTTAAATAAATGATGATGTGAGCATCTATGACCTAAGGCGATGATCGAACCAGGGAGAATGAGGTAGGAGGAGCGGTGGATAAGGCTGGCCACAGTGAGCTCAGGGCTCGACGATGCTCCATGACCATGGCGGCGATGACGACGTGAAATGTCGCATTACCTGGGCTCGAACGGTGGCAATGGTGAGCTCAGGGCTCGGCAATGTATGGCGTCCACACAGTGGACATGGCCTGTGGCCGGTCGGCCACGACGTTGAGCTAATCGGCCGATTAAGAGCTGCATCGAGTGACTGACAGAGCGACTTCGTGCACCTGTAACTCCTAATCCGTGGCGATTTAGTGAAAATGGTATTAGTGAAAATTGTAGAGCTATGTGAGGTCTCCAACTTTGCTTCAAGAAGCATCATCTAATTCTCCATGGTTTGCAAGTTCTGATTGCTTCAAAGTGGTGTACTTGAAACTATAATCGGCTTCTAGACTTGGCAAAATTTCTAAGTCCCTAAATAGCATTTGATTGCTACTTTGGAGCTATTTTTGACTATGTTAGGCACCGAATTAGCTCATGACCCTTAAATAAAGTTTGTTACCCATAAGATAAGCTACAACTTTTATTAAGAGTGCACTACCATGCAAATACTCTAAGATACTGTTCAACTTTGGTCAAACTAGCATCATGAAAAATGACATTATGAGTAAACTAGGACTTAGAAGCAAAATTGGCCCATGTCATGAATACAAACTTTGTTCCATTTACCATCCTGGATATGTCTAAGGTGTTTTTGTGACCCCACAACCATCTCTTGCATTGGTCACACATTATCACAAGCATATGCATGTGTATAATCAACATCACATGTGATAATATGTAAGAATAAGATGAAATTCCATATGCTCATGCTCATGAATGCTTGGATGATGCTTGTGCTCATGAAATGCAAGTGCCAAATGCATGCTTAACACTAGGGTGTTACAGGAGGTGTCGACGACGATGGAGGAGGACATCAAGAGTCTTGTGGTTGGGGGATTCCTAGCGCCGAGGGAACTTTTGGGCTACCTGTGTGCCCTTGGCTAGGACGTGCCCACCCCTGAATTTGGTGAGATCATAGTCTTCATCGACTTCTTTCGCCGTGGATTTAGGGTGCACATTCACTTTTGGACTACCTATAGGATTATCATCGGAGGAGAGGGGTTACCGATCAGGCTTGCCTGGTAGCCTTTTTTCGAAGGTGGGTCCAGCCCCTAAGGGAACGCGCGTCCCTGATGTATGACTCTCCCAATGCTATGAGTCCATCAGGAGAGCCCATCGACATGATAACTACTCTTTAGGTGCACATTGTGACTAACAAGGTGTTGGGTCCGAAGTCCTAGCTTTCAGGCAAAGACCGTCTGGTGGAGCCCCTGAGCTCCAAGCCAAGAGGCGACGAGAACTCGGTAAGGTGTCAGCTATTCGATGATCAGTTGACAACCCATCCTGATTTCCTCATGTAACTTACTGCATTTTGCAGGATCACCGAAAGTACCGCTCCAGGGCCCCTTTGGATAAGGTCCAGGAGAGGAGGATCGATGGTGTGGAGGCAACCGCCAGTAATGGTGAGATGGCTACACTTTGGAAGGAGTTGAGTGCCATTGTCCCTGCTCCTCACCAGAGCTATGCCGGTCATAGTGCATCTAGTTCAAGCGTGTAGATGAGGAGGCATAGTGCTGTAGCAGAGTCTGCAAGCACCAATGAGTGGGATGGAGCCCCTGAGAGGAAGAAGATGAGGCAACACCGAGCGCAGGCATCTGTGGTGCTAGGTACGTCGGTTATCCTTGGCCAGTTGTGGCCTTAGTGTTTGTTGATTTGGCTTACCACAAGTTGTTCGCAGTGCCGAGGGCTCTGGGGTCGCCTAGGCCTGTCGATGACAAGCCATCAGCTAGGACAGTCTCGGTCATTGAAGATTTTGGCCCGAAGGTGGAGTATGTCCCCTTCAAGGAAGGTTCTAGGACCTCATGTAGGTGATTGAAGAAGCTTGCATTGCTGGATGTTCCCAATGACGAGAACATATAAGTTCAGTTCCTTCATCTCATGGTTTCGCTGAGCGATGAGCTCCTGATGCTTGTTTTTTTGGGTGCAGCTCCCGGTCAAAGACCTTATCAACCGAGAGGTTGCTCAAGGTGATCGTGCTAGACAGTGCTAGCAAGATCATAGCTCTAGGAGTTCGCCCGAATGAGAGTGAGGATTTGAGTATTCTAGAGAAGATTTGGGTCGCTGATACCCTTAATGACTTCGTGGCTGGTCTCAACATAGGCGCACCACCCTTGAAGGATGCTCAGGAAGACATTTCTCTGGTGATCCAGGCGGAGCCTATGCAGGGTGAACCTATTCAGGCTCTTAGTGTGGGTGCCCGAGGAAAAGAGCCTGTCATTTAGTCGGTTTGTGGGCTTAACCCATCGGGGTCATCCCTGGGGATTCTTCCAAAGGACGACCTCAAGAGGGTGTTGCTGTGGGTTGACTCTCCTCTATAGGGCAACAACGTCCGCCTAGTCCCTCTTGGGTCTTAGACCGAATGAGCAGGGGAAGGTTTGTCGCTACAAGCTTTCGGCACTGAAGGCGAGAGCTTGTTCGACGATGTCAAGGAGTGGCATCGTCTTGTCTCTGGCTTTGAAGATCTGGATGGGATGGTGAAGCACATGGATAGTTTGTCCACCGTGCTACGAGCCCTGGCCAACACTGTAAAGACCAAGAGCATCTTGGCCATGGATTCCCTTAGCGCTACCCTAGAGGTATGATCCGCGTTGGGAGCTCTAGCCCTCGAGCATCCGCCTGGTGGTCGCGCTGGGTTGACATTGCCCTTGGGCTGCACTTGGGGCCACACAGTGGACCCGATGGGTCTAGCCCCCGAGTCTTTGGTTGATTCATTCTTAATGAACTAAGACTTATACCGTCTCGCGCTTGTAGTACCTTCGGAAGAATTCTTCGACCAAGTCCGTGTTCATCTAGGAGAGGTTCTCTCAGCTGGACAACGAGGTGAAGGCACATATAGCCAAGCTAGATAAGGAGGTTGCGGTCCTAAAACACCATCAGGATAAGGCCTAAGGTAGGGCTCCCACTAAGACCTTTCCCCTCTGTGTTTGATGGGGTTTGTAAAACCTTTGTTCCCTTTTCATCCACTGCTGAAGCCATTGTCGGGTTGTCTTGGGAGAAGGCTGCCCTTCGTGCCTCAGGCTCCACATATTGGAGGGAGAGGCAGAAGTGAGCGCTTGCTCATGAGGAGACAGAGAAGCTTCGAAAGTAGATCCAAGGTGTGTATTCTTTTTGGCAATGAATCGTGTCATGATTGTATGCGGGTTTTCGACTGACACTTCTATTAATAGCAGAGTCAGCTAAGGCAAGGCGCCTTAAAACAAGCTTGCTGAGTGTATGTCTCATTATGCGAACCTAGAGACTATGGCTGCTAAGGCTGAGGGGCTACATGTAGTCGTGGTGTAGTCATGGTGTAGTCGTGGTTGGCCGCGCTGCCTGCCAGGCGGCCTATGCTCAGCCAGGAGGGCCTGCCTCTTTATCGGAGGTGGCTTCCTAGCTGAGGGGGATCCCAAGGCGTCTAGAGGAAGTTGCCCAATATGGCTTATCCACCGGGGCGCACATGGTGCTGGTGACCGTTGGGACAATGTACACTAACCTGAACATCGGCTCCATCAGGGGGAAACCCGTTGACATGGATCCCTTGCTATACAGTCGGATTCAACAACAGGCCATATAGCCTACCAAGGCCATAGTTCATGATGTGGATCTCTCCATGATAGTGCAAGGCAGTATGCCTGACTCATCAGAAGATTCAGGTGGCGCTTGAGGCCATCTTGTAATGTGCTACACCCCACTTTATGTACTCTATCTCTCATTGTCTTTAGTATTTGATGCTGGCTAAGCTTTGGACCAACTACCTAGGGATTATTTGACCAAAATGAAACACTTTGATCAAGTGCACTCAAGGTCTTGTTAAGTCACTTACACCATTTCAAGGCCTATGAGACATTGATCGATAGAGAAGAAAGTATGAGTGGGCGGCACATGTAGTTATCATAGTAGCCCCCGAGCGCGTTGATAAGTTAGTGTGACATATGAATGTGCTGGATAAGAGCATACCTAGTGATTGCAAAGGTTAGACCCCGAGCAACCCAGAGAGGTTCTTCATCAGGTACTTGAGAGATCCTGATTTATTCATGTAACAAATAAATGTTCTTTGCAAGATTTAAATGATAACTGAAGTTTAGAAAAATAAAGGGCCGACATAACCGTGAGTCATCGACTGCCACTTCAAGATCCGATGACGATGGCCGTAGGGGTCAAAGAAGATGCCCGGGCTAAGGATGACGGGTCAAGGATGGCGGCGGGCCATTGTTCTAGAGTCATTGATAGGAGCTTCTTCCTCAGCATTGAGCAGGGGAGGTTGGGAGCCCCCGAGTCTAGGTTGTTGGCCTCCACGTATTCGACGGCGTCCCTTTCGCATTGATAGGCTTTCTAGAAGTTTCCCGACACCGTGATCACGTCGCGGTCCTGGTTTGTTTAGCGTGAGGTAGGCATAGTTTGGAACCGCCATGAACTTGTCGTAGCATGATCTCCCGAATATGGCGCTGTATGGTCCCTTGAAGTCGACAACTTCAAAGGAGGGCATCTCCTTCCGATAGTGTACTACATTGCCAAATGACATAGAGAGGTCTATTATGCCTAGGGACATGACACACCGCCCGAGAATGATGCCATGGAAGGGAGACTATGATTCGTGCAATTTCCTTATGTCCATGTTCAGCTTGTCGAAGGCATCCTTGTAAAGGATGTTGATGCCACTGCCTCCGTCCATAAGAATCTTCGTGACCCTCATGTTCTCGATGATTGCAGTCCCCACTAGAGGGAATCGACCTGCCTCAACCACCTGATCCAGATGATCAGTTCGATCATAGGTAATCAGCCATTCAGACCAGCGTATGTATAGCGGGCCAGCTGGTGTAGTCACGTAGATCCATCTATGGGTTAGCTTTTGCAGCCATCGGTCTTGGTACGCTTGGGGACCACCGAAGATGAGCATGGAGCTCCTGGCAGTTGCATCGATGTCATGGTCATCATCATGGTCTCCTGAGTACCTATCTTGCTTTGTCCGCCTTTGGGCTTCCAAAGTAACACACCGATGATAGGCGATGCAATCTTTAGTGAGGTGGGTTACGATGAAGACGTGGTTCTGACATGGACTGTTCATGATCTGCTCGAACATGTCCCGGTAGACCTACTTCTTGGGAACATTTGGGACAGTCCTTGGGATAGTATATCCAAGTTTGATCGGTGGCTGAGCCTGCTTCCCAAGGTCTGTCGAACGCTATGCGTGACCACGAGTGTTGTGTTCCTGTTTCCACGCGTTGATCAACAGGCAAGCATCTCGTTCGTTGCCTGGTGGACTGTAGATCAGGTTGGGGGGATGATGCACCCTAGGGCCTCCCGTTGGTCAGCCCCTGATCCCTAGAGAGCATTGCCATCTGTCATGTGGCGCGGGCTTGCGGTGCACCTCGGGAGTCTCCTGTTTCGACCATGGCTTTTGAGTCATCAGGAGCATCGTCTGCTTGACTCTAGCGTCCGACTAAAGCAACTAGACGGTCCCATAGGGGTGGTCAACCAGGTTCTAGCCACCCGTTGGGTGGGTGTTCGCGGGTTGGATTTGCTAAGTGTTGGGATACTAACGAAGGTGGTAATTTTCTGCTTTGAGATCATCATTCTAGCGAAGAAGGCGGAGGCACGCTTCATCGCTAGTCTCGTTTGTGGCGTTGGGGATGGCAACATCTCCCGACAGAGGGGTAGGACTGCCGAGCTCGAGCTTCTCAAGTCCCTCCCGAGGTGTCTCGAGATCTTGTACATTCATGTAGCATTCGGGCTGCTCCCACTACTAGGAATATCCACTTCTATGATGAAAATTTTAACGACGAATCCGAATCCGTCATAAAAAATCGCTTTTTATAACGAAAATTTTAGTTTCGTCATAGATCACTATGACGAACCTCGAACCCCCCTTATCTATGACCAAATCAGGTATCATCACAAAAAAAACATCATAGAACAGCACATGATTTCATCACAGATCACTCACGTGATTGTTCCTGCTCGTCAGTGATGATCTTATTCAGAACTATAACAGGCTTTGTCATTGAATTAATTAGTGATTTATGACAAACAATATTCGATCTATAATGACGGTGCTTCATCATATATCTCCACACGGTACCTTCTCCATCCGACGTGTATCTGTGGGACCTATAGTTACTCATCTGTGACTCTTGCAGTTCGTCATAAAAGTCTCTGCTCGATCCTTTCTCCATGCGACATGTACCTATGGGACCCAAACTTGTGGGGCCTTTCTCCATGTCCATCTGACCTATGGGACCCAACGGCTTGTATGTCACTTGTGCTTGTGGACCCTTCTCCATCCGACTTGTGGGACCCGACAGTTTGCGTGTCATGTGTACCTATGGGACCATCCGACCTTTGGGACCCACCAGCTTATGTGTCACGTGTACCTGTGGGACCTTTCTCCATCTCCATCCGACCTATGGGATCCTATGGCTTGCGTGTCACTTGTTGCCACTAGGGTTTAATAAATTCAAACTCAAAAAACTATGAGACCTGTGAGTCGAACCAGGGACCCAGAGTAAGGAATAGACTGTCTTCACCATTGTGCTAGAAGCCTGGTTGCATTGACATGTCTTTGGAGTAGTATATGTTCTCTTTGTGGATAGGTTGACTTATATATTGGATATATCCCTATCCCCTGCAAGTGGAAACAAATCTGTGCCCGTTGGACTTGTGACGGCAACACCATCGGCGGCAATGGCGGCGACAATGGAGGATTCCCAGTGTGTTGTGGTGGCTCAGGCTTTCTTTTGGAGGCTGGGCGATGGGTCTTCCCGGTGGAGCGCGGCAGCATTGGTGTCCGTGTCTGTCATGTGCCACAGCAGAGGCGACAGATCCGATCCATAGGTCTCCTTTCTCACCTTTTTCTGTTCGCTTCACTATTTTGGTCCTTGCTTGAACATGATGTATGCAAGAAATATTGTAGCGTTTCAGATCTGGTTAGGCCAATGATAATGAAAAGAACTAGGAGGTGGCACTAGTTGGTTTTCTACTGACGTGTGTCACTTGTAGATCTGTCTAGGCAAACAAAGACGCTCTTCGTTTCTGCCTTACACTATTTTTTTTGTCCAGTGCTTGCTTGATTTTGTATTTCTGTTTTGTATGCTCTAGTGCCACCAGTGAGTCCTTATGGTATTTTGAACTTGTAACATATCTAAGGCCACATTTCTATACCAATGATGTCTACATAGCTATTAGATGTATTAGGATGCAGCTCATATGTTTGCTTTCTGTGTCTTCTCCTTGTTGACAACCAAGTTATCCATTTGGTTCCAAACAAGATGAAGGCATCGAAAGCAAATCAATACTTTGTGTCCATCATTCACATGACTGAAGCCACTAATTAATGTCTAAGCTGCACATGTTGCTACTGATGCCAATGATGATCACTACCACTTGTAAACTAACATTCTACTTGTGAAAACTGAGGCAGCCTGTTCGGGTTGTGCAGATTTGAGATGAGTCGTCCCTGCTATGTTGTGTTCAATGGCCATGAGCTAGGAGTTTACTACAACTGGCCTGACTGCCATAGGCAACTTCATAGATTTCATGGTGCTTGTTATAAAAAGTATAACTCCTATGAAGAAGGAATTGCCGCCTTCAAGTCAAGAACCAACTCAAATCCAACCTTAGCTCATGATGATGACTTCTATCTTCAAAACTCAATAGCTGCTCCACCCTCTTCATCCTTCAAAACTATTGTAATTGTAGTCCTCTTAATATTTGTCTATCTCCTATGGAAGAAGCTCTAACCTCATGTTACGATTGTAAGTATGATGGTTAGACTTGATTTAGCTAAATTATAATGGTTACTGACTCCATTAACTTGCTACTCTAGTTTGAGTTATATATATCTATGTGGTGCTACTCTAAATTTAGATGAGGTCGTACCATAAAAATTGTTAATGGTTGTTAAAGTTACACTTTGGTATGAGTTATGGACTTTACTGATGGATCTTTGTTGGATTATTTTCCTCCTCAGTTATCTTATTACTGAGCAAGCTCTCATCCTACTACATACACACTATGAAATGGAGGAGGCCCCAAGAAGAGGAATGCACTAAGCTAGCCCGATGGACAATGTCTTTATCGAGATCCTCCGCCGCCTCCCCGCCTGCTCCTTGTTCTGCTGCAAATATGTCTGCCGCTCCGGGAGACGCCTCATCTCAGACAACCATAAGTTGATGCCCCAGACTATGGTTGACTTCTTCTATGATGGAATCTATGGCCAAAGAAACTTCACCAGCATCACTGGTGTTTATCCCTCCTAGTCCTTCTTGCCCTTCACCATGAACAATGTAGATGTCTCAGGTTGCTGCAACGACCTCATCCTATGCTGGTGCCTTAGGACTAATGGATATTGCTATGTCGTCTGTAATCCGACAACCCAGGAGTTGAAGGTATTGCCGCCTAGAATCCATTCGATTGGTGAGGCTCGATTGGAGTTCGATCCGATAGCCTCCTCACACTTCCATGTGTTTGAATATATGGAGGAGGATGATCAGTGCATGGGTGTGGATATCTACTCATCTAAAACTACAGCATGGATCTTTAAGGAATTTAAATGGGGCGAGGAGACTGAGTGGACATTGCCAAAATCAGCAACTGTATTTCTTAATGGTTGTCTACACTATATTGGGTTCTATGAGGGTTGCCATCGTATACATGCTGTGGATATGGAGGGAAAGGCATAGAGGAAAATTCCTAACTGGCCGTGTGGTTTTTCACGCTCCACCCATCAAGCTCAGGGTCACTTGTGCCAATGTACTATTGGTGGTCGCAATATGTCTAAGCTTTCGATCTAGATCCTTGAAGACTATGGTACTAATAATAAATGGACATTGAAGCATATTATCAGCCTGCATAAGTTGTTTGGAAAGACTAAGAAACAAATGGGTTACTTTGATTTTGAGTCGTGCTACACAACGGTTATAGTTCAGCCAGAATGTAATTTAGTTTTCTTTGTTGGGGTTAGGGTGGAAAGAGCCATCATCGCATATAACATGGACAACAGAAAAGTTCAAGTCATCCCTACACATTACATTCCGTATGGTAGATATGACATACTGCCAAAAATCATCGGCAGGCCCTACTATCTTCCCTATGTTCCCTTGTTCTCAAAGTTGGAGTCATTAGCAAAGTAGTAAATAAAGCTGCATTTGATATATCTCTCTGTCATGACATGTTTAAATAGATCAATGTTGTTTGATTGACTATGGACATGTTAATTTCCTCTTGGATGGATGTTGTCATTATTTTGCAGCAACTTTAAAATGTTTGTAATGTAAGGTAATGTATGTGCAGTGTGTCAGACGCGTTCAAACATACAGAGGTTGGACTTTCTTGCGTGTGCAGTAACATTTCAACACCAATGGCTCCTCTTTGTTCCAAAAAAAACATCAATGGCTCCTCTGTAGTAGTGATATATTAACCGCCATGATCTCTTCCGCAACTCCGCTTGTTTTCCTTCCTTCCCCGAGCCCTCCCATTCCCACTATAGATCTAAAATCACCAGGAACGTGTGGTTACCTTCTCCAAACCTACTTCACTCTTAGCCACTGTCATGGTGAAGGGTGAGCCTTCTGCGAAGCAAGCACGGAAGGGGGATGACGCTGTGCCCATGGTGAAGGAGGATGACGCCATGCCTGTGGTGAAGGAGGATGACGCCGTGCCCATGGTGAATCAAGATGACATTAGTTGTTGATCATGAGTTGCTGCAATGCTAGTTATAATTCACAAGTTCCATGTCTATAACAAAATATTCTTCCTTGATTCAAATAAGTTGGCATTTTATCCACCCTTTTACCTTGATCCTTATGGGGCTTGTTGCTTTTCCAAGTATTGGGCAGTTGTAAGATAGAACAGTTTCATAGAACCGCTAGTCGTTCATTCCTTGATCGACTTTCTTTTTGGAGGTTTTAAGAGTTTTGTAAAATAAAAGTAAGTTCCTTGAATGATTCACTCGATCACTCAAATGTGTATGTTCCTCACCAAAGGTTTTTTTGATATTGCTTTCTTTTCATTCTACATTCTAATGGGCTTTCTATGGAGTTTTAGGTGGGGATGAAAGAGAGACATACTTGCATCACATAATGTTGCTAAGTCAAAAACCGGATCCAAGGACATGCAAGTCATACACTTTGATCAAGACTGTGCAAGTGTGTGGAATTTTGAAATCTTCCTAATTCTAAATATTTTTGTACTTCTTTTAACACGACTCTCTCTCTCTTTTTGATGGGTGCCTTTGAAAGTATGGGCTATCTTTCTCTTTTCTTCTCTCTCTCTCTCTTTCTTCATGCTTATTAGCATGGGATTATTTATTTTTTTCTCATGCTCTTTGGCATGCTTTTTTTTTCTCATAGCTCATACTAACTTTTGGCATTTGAAAACTTTAGAGAGAGAGACTCATGTAAAATAAATGGAGTATTTGTTTTTTACGAAAAACATGTTTTTGCGTAACTCTCATTGTAAAAGTCAGCATTTTATTTATGGGTGTACGTGAATCTTGATCATGGGTCCATGACGAGAATCTCAACAAGGGTCACAACAATTTGACAAAGCATAATGTGAAAACAAGTAGCATATGACTAAGGTTTTGTATTTGAATCTGTGTCATATGGCCTTGGTAGGAAATGCTATCATTGAGGAACTTTTCATTTTTAGCATTTTGAAAATAAACTTCCGGATATGTCTTTTGCAAGTGTTGGAGATGTGCGTTGGCATCCTCGCTAGGCAATCCATAGAGTGGATTTGCCTGCACCATCATGATAAGGCCGGTCTTCAGTTTGAAGTTCGCATCACCCATGTTGATAGCGGGCCCAACGGGCACGTTGGCAACAATGGGGATAGAGTACTCGCATAGGGTCTTGTCGGCCATAGTGTTCGGGATGGATGGTGTTGGGATGATGAGTTCGGTTGCCGGTGGAGTAGCGGAAGGAGGATCGACATGAGGTCAGGCCTTCTTTAGGAATGACTCCTGATTCTCGGTGAAGTTCATCGACAAGTCAAAACCATCTTACACTATCCTATTTTCATCCAAAATAGGAGAAAACAAGCAAAGTTATCCTATTATGAGCAATGGCTACTACACATGCATATTATCATGAACATGTCCTAAAAGATTCTTTTAACTAGCGTTGCACAATGCAGAGTTCAAGCTCATATAGGATAAGGGGGAGAGCGATCTGATTGAGAAGGCAAACGACTTTTACCAAACTGACTGGCGCAGCATGGCATGAAATAGTTGGCAGCTGCCTCCATCAGGGGATGCCTCACGGGGCCGCTTTTCGAGCGAGTCCGCGAACAAAGAATCGGGCTCTGGGGCCAACAAGGCTATTGGCGTTTCTTAGCGTCACCACTAGGATTGGTGTTTCCTAGCAATGGCACCAGAAACGCCGTGATGATATTTCTGAATACATGCAGAAATATTCCGCAAGCGCACTGATATATCATTGTGGCATTTCCCCCAGAAGTATTCGGGTATCGTTCATTTATATTTTTCCTAAAGGAAGGCATGGTGTAAAAGTCTCTAATAGGGTCATGGTCAAGATAACTTGACTGTATAGTAGACCAAAGTTCATTGCAGGGGTAAACCATGATAAATGTTGGATAGTGTGACACACACACTCAAGCCAATCTCAAGGATAAAGATAAAAGAAAGAATAAAGAATAAAAGAATAAACTTAAACTGGAGTAGGCTCATCTACTATAGCTATGCTAGGTTAAGCAGATTATACAAATACATGAATTTTTAAGGGCAGAGATCCTAAGCTAAGATAGCTTTGGTCTCTATAGACTTACTTCAGGCACCGGTGAACACTGGTCTGCTAAGCGTTGCCGGCCTACAGCTCTACGCCGTATCCGAACATGGGGGATTACGAAGGATAGATAGGGCTATCACCACCTGCTGCCTACCCCTCAATCGTGGGATATGAGGCAAACGAAGGTAACTTCTAACATAGGCACCATGTCTACGCTATTGGTTACTACCCTAGCGGTGGCCAGGAACTTCCGTCTTTATCAGGAGTCCTCTTACTAGAGCATCCACCACGGGGATGAACGATGAACCCGCAAGAATATAGCGACCAAAACTAATCTTAAAGTAGAACCTACTACCTCAATTTAGGTCTTGGTCTAAACATGTATGTATGAAAGATTAGGCATGAAGTTCTGTATGCTAGATGAATAACATAAGAACTTAGCTCTAGTTTCATAACATAGCTATATTGATAATATGAGAGCAAGAACATAAGAAAAATCCACATATTATTCATACCAAGAATTCTCCAAAGTACAAGCTCTTCAATGAATCTTCTTGCCTTGCTCCAAATAAAACTACTAAGAATAGTAAAAAGATACAAGTGTGGGAGAGAGCCTCTTGTGTGGTGTGGTGTGAATGGAGCTCTCCCCATCAATTTATAGCCTAGGATGGTCGGTTTGGGTGTAGATAAATTAGGAAACCACCTTGCACCATCATTGCGTGCCGCCATGCAACCGCCAGAGAAGAGAGAGGTCGAGCGGGCTTGGGGACGGTGCGACCACACCCCTGCTGGCCTCTCTTGCCACCGCCTTGCGTAGGTGGGCTCCTAACTAGGCCTAGGTCCTTGCGATGCCAGTGTTTGGCCTAGATGTGTTGGTTGGATGAGCCTTCTTTGTTTTCCTTGGCGTGGATGCTGTGTTTACGTTTTCAGAGTTGCGTCTTTTGACTATAATTCCACCATATTTGCATTTGTGTCTGTAAAATAGTAAATCTTCAATACATGTGGAAATATGTCAATATGAATAACATATATGTGTAAGTTATGCTAGTTCTCCTCTTTTTGTGTCTTATTTTACGGTCGAATTTGGTCGATAAGGACTGCCAACAGAGGCTTAGGACACCGTCATGCCCACGTCCTCCTGTTGAGATAGTAGGCAAATTCCAAATACTAGTTAAATTAAGCAAGACATGAACACAAATACTAGTGTAAGCATTGCTCGCATACTCTCGTTAAATGAAGATAAACAACATGAATAGCGATACGGTGATGATGCACCTCAAAGGGGAACTAGCGGGTGAGAGATGGCGTCGACGAGAGGTCCATCTGTCGGTGGAGGATTATTGGTGTGGAAGGCCTCGGGGCCTCCCCATCGATAGACGACCTCGTTGGCTCTGCCATGGTCCCGTAGGAGGCATCGGTGGCTTGAGAGGGTGGAAGGCAAAAGCTTTGGGATGGAATCGGGAGCTCTAGAGAGAGAAGGCAGCAGGTGTATAACCTTCCTCTCACCCCTTATCTCTTTGCTATAGTTTGGGGCCGTTGACCAACCCATGCCCGAGACGCGTTTGCGTGGGTGGGCGGTGGGGCTTTCGCCCTTCATGTCAATCTGACGGGCCGAAAGCGGCGCCCCCGCTGTAATAGGTCGCTAACGCCACCCACACGCGATGCAGCGCGCTATGCAAGAATGTAGGACCACATCGTGCAGGTAGTCAAGATTTGAACTGACTAGACCTTGTGTGATCTGTGAAGTATAAAATTCTAAATAAAAATTATCTTTAATGCATGGTTCTTGCAAGTTCAAATCTTATCAAATACATGAAAATAAGATGAGTTGGGTTCAACACAGATCAAAGCCACTTCGTAGGCAATAGTTTTACTCACAACTTTATACTGTATTGTGTTCGACGAGATGAAATGTGCCGCATCAGACTTTGTTACGAGCACAGTAAAATATTAGAGTGAAGCGAATGCGACAGGAAAGCTAGACACAAGAAGTGAATTGAGAAAAAGAGCTTCTGACACGCTTGAGACTTGAATGCCTGGCGCAGTTGTGATAGGTCTTTTCTATACTTATTTGATTCCAATCCAAGCAGTCACAACAGTTGAGGGGCAGACTGAAGAGTGAAGAGTGAGATGTGTCCAACTCGGTCAGATTTGGTCTATCGGCTCGATCAGATTTGGTCTATCGGTGGTAAAGTCAGAGTGAGTTAATTCTCAACTACTAGTACTTGCATCACCATTACTTGCACTTCTCCATCTATGGCTGGCCTATTTAACCCAAGTCTGGATGCACCTCTTGGGCTCAATCCACACACTCTTGAATCCACACACTCGTGAGCCAATCATCTTTCTTCATCGCCTAGAGGTGTTGGTGCAAGTTTTGCAAGGTGCTGCTTCTCCATCCTTTGCGAGGTGCTGCCATTGAACAGGAGCTTGACCTAGATGATTGTAGATCTTGTGTTAACAGAAGATCTATAATCATCTGGTTCTCTCCTGTTTAGGGGCTTCATACTCGATTGGGGGTGCTTCAAGTTTGCGAGGTGCTCGTTCTTTAAGATTGGGTGCTTAGAGCATCTCCAAGAGTTTCTAATAATTAGCCAATTAGTTGTGTTATTAGTCCATACCTATTTGTATCAGTGGCTCCTCTGCTCTGCATTAGACTGAGGTGACACTTGCTCCTCGCTGCAAGGTTCTTGCAAGTTTAACAAAGATATTTCATAATTAATCTAATGAGATTTATTTGATATCATAAACAATGAAAATACATTTTGCAAGATTCAAGAGAGATATTTCATAATTAATCTAATAATATTCAACAAGAACCATCATCACATATACACATGGATAGCAGAAAAGTTCAATGGCAGCACCTATGATGCTCGTATGAACTTGTCAACGCCATGGTTCTTGCAAGTTCAACAAATTTTATCTAATACATGCAATAAGAGAGAGTAGTGCCATCGCACTACTCAATGTCATCCAACTACTATCAAGACATACTAGTTCTAACTATAGATGATTAACATGACTTCATATAGGTTCTAACTACTGATACATCCCACAGATCAAGGGTCGATGTGGGCGTGCAGGATCTGCTCCACGTTTAGCTTCGCTAAGATGCCGTTGGCGGCTGGCCGGAGGCTCTCGATGAGATCATCGATCTCATTGTCATTTGATCCCGGTGGACAACCCTACTCCACCACCTGGACGTTCACCACCTCACCAAACTAAAGCTGGGTAGCGGCCAGCGCCATGGCAGCCACTTGACGAAAGGCTTCGAACACCACATCTGCCTTGTCTTTTCACGTTTGGGCAGCTTTCTGTTGGGCCATGACAAGTGCGGCGCGCATGACCACTAAGTCACCCAGCAGCATGTCGGCGTTTAGCCTGGATGCACACAACAATGCTCGAACCTTGTTGTAATGCTTCAATAACTTACGATATTTTTCGTCGCCTGAAGATTCACCCACTTCAGAACCAGAGGGCTATGCGTGGACAAACGGGCTTAGCGGTGGCGATCGGCGACGGGATGACTCTCTGACCCCACTGGTGGGAAGCCCCACCATGGGGGGCGGCGCTGCCATGGAGGAATCGCTGTACAATGCAAGACAAGTTCAAGCTCAGATGATAAGGGGGAGAGCGATTAGATTTAGAAGGCAAATGATTAAACAATTAACCGGTGCCGCATGGCATAAAATTGCTGGTGGCTGCCCCCATCAGCGATCCAGCCCTGGTTTATCGCCAGACGCGATGCCGGGCAATCTTCTTGTCGACGGCGTATGTCCCATGTGGGCAGCGGTTGGCCCGAGTGAGGACATGCTCCCTGATGACAGACTGGGTCCAACCATAGGGCGCACTCTTTGGGCAAAGGGGGTAGACCAGCAAGCCATAGCGGTTGGCACGTATCATCAGCTTCTAGCTCTTAGGGATGGGAGTTGCATACCCATGCCGACGATCGTCCTCTAAGTCCATTGTAATGTAGCCTAGAGAGTGCTTGGACATGTCATCAGTGGACGCCGAGTGGGAGCATGAGGATACATGAGACCCGCTCGTGACGTGGGCTAGCAAGAACAGAGGAATCCACGCAGCCTGCGATGACGACGAAGTGGAGCGCACCAGGAGTGGTGGTGGTGAGGGAACCACCAATGCCGCTAGCACCAGCGTCGTCATCGAGGACGATGGGGAGAGTAATGGCAGTCTTAGAGATGGTGGGCAGGAGTGCGACGGGAACATCGGCCTCCCACGACTAGGCGTTGACGCCGCCTCCACCGACACCGAAGCAAGGCACACCATCAGCTCTGCCTTCTCCGAAGCAGGGAGAGCTAGCACACTAGAGGAAGCAGGGACTAGAGCCAGGCAACCCTTCCTCGAGTAGCGCTTCATGGGCACGACCTTAGTGGCAAGCGACGAGGAGGTAGAATTCAGGACTTTGCAAGGCATGGCGAGGTTTTTTGCGCAATGCAAGGTAGAATCAAACAATGGGAGTGAGGCCAGGCTTTATGTATACATAAGGTGGACCTTTTGTATGCTATGAAGTATACAGGCTTTATGTATACACAGAGCGGCACTTTACGGATCAAGATTGTTGATTAAGCTCATTGTCAGATTCGGTATTAAATGTTGTTCTATTTGCATGATTTGATGAGAACTTTTGTGATGTTTTGGATTGTACTCGTGTGATTGCATTCGCGCGAATTAGATAAGATTATGTTCAAATTGGTGGATCTTTTATGTCATAGATGTTGTTACTATTTCTTATTAAGTTAGTCAAACTTAAAATTATAAACGACACAGTAACAAGCATCACAGGAAAAAGAGCAAAACTATGGAGGATACTGTCTGATGTGTTCAAATGTACAGAGGCCAGACTTTCTTACGCGTGCAGGGGTGCATGCTCATATAGAATTCAGTTTTATATACATAGATGTTTAACACAATTGAACATGCTCTAATTTAGAATTAATCTACCACACTGATGTGAATAACTTATAGCACTCCCGTGAGATCCTACACTCCTTGATGTAGAACCTAGCCCACAAGTCCCATTCTTCAAATCCTATGGGCTCGCCGCAGTTGCCGCTTGTGCAATACCCATTCTAGGGAAGAACGGGGCAAAGAATGGGCTCTACATGCTGTGGCACCATGTCCTACAACCGCCAGTGCACGTCTTTGTGGCACCACGTATAGATATGGTTCTTCCACAATAGTGCAGCCAGCCCCGCTTCATCAGCACCTACGAACTCCCACAACAGGCACCGGGCAATGTAGTCATTGCCGCCGCCAGTATTGGACCTGTAGAGCACAAGGGCGAAGACATACATACCTGCGGGCTTCCACGAAGATGGGATGCAAGCCGGCGAGGAAGCATGCCTCTAGGTTGCCCATATTAGCTAGCCTGGTGGTGAGCAGGGCGTGATAGTCATCGTTGTAGTAGTGCCACTCCCAGAAACCTTGACGCTACAACACCCGACGCAGTGGTTTGCGTCGACTGATTTCAGTAGTGCCACACACCCTGCGCATGAACAAGCAGGTTGCCCATAGGCTGGCAAGGTCGTCCATGGGGGCATATGACTGTTCAGCGATGCGGCTAGCAATGTCCGCGACCAACTCCGTCGGGAGCCAATCCATCACGACGTAGCTGAGGAAGAAGCAGAGTCAGAGCAGGTGCGCTACGAACGATGACGGATGTGGCGTCGGAGCAAAGAATGAAGGCACGATTATGATGAGGCAGAGAGCACTGGGGAAATAGGCCAGTGGTTTATGTAGGCGGAGATTCCACGTTCTTGAAGGATCACATATACCGTGTAAATGTGTCTCGGGGAAGTGAATCACCCAATGCGACGGTTCTTTCTCGAAGAATCAAACGGTGCCTCGCTCGAGTTCTAGGCGTCTGTGTAATTGTGTCTCAGGAAAGTGAATTGTAGCAAATCTTATGTTAACAGAAGATCTGTAATCATCTAGTTCTCTCCTGTTTAGGGGCTCCATACTTGATTGGGGGTGCTTCAAGTTTGCGAGGTGCTCATTCAGGCGCTCCATGTTCCCTTGTTCTTGAAAAATTAGCAGAGGAGTAAATAAAGTTTCATTCGATGTATGTCACATTGCATGGTGCACTAAAGTTCGACCCGTGCTATTTCTCAGCGGCCGGACAATCCTACGTGCCGACCCAGATTTAAAAATAGGACCCAAACATCAAATTGTAAACGACATAGTAACAAGCATCATAGGAAAACGAGGAAAAATGAGACTTGCTCGTATGAACTCGTTGCTGCATGGTTCTTGCAAGTTCAACAAATTTTATCTAATACATGCAAATAAGAGGAGAGCAATGCAATCCCACTACTCAATGTCATCCAACTACTACCAATACATACTAGTTCTAACTACAGATGATTAACATGACTTCATACTTGAGAAAAGGAGCTTTTGACCACCATGACATGCTTGAGACTTTAATCCCTGGTGCGGTTGTGATGGGTCTTTTCTGTACTTTTATTTGACTCCAATCCAAGCAGTCACAACAGTTGAGGGGCAGAATGGTTGCTACGACATTCAAAACTAACGACCCTTTATACTTGATCTCGTAGGACGTAGTATAAAGTGTCATCAATTTTGAATGTTGTAGCAACTCGATCTACCCTCAATCGATGTGGAACTGCTGATTGGAATAAAAAAAGTATAGAAAAGACCCATCACAACCGCACCAGGCATTCAAGTCTCAAGCATGTCATGGTGGTCAAAAGCTCCTTTTCTCGATTCCTTCTTGTGTCTAGCTTTTCTGCCGCATTCACCTTACTCTCGTCAACCGTGTAAGGTCTATGTGAAAGGAGCATCCCCCTTCCCTCATCCGATAGCATTGCATGAATCGCTTTCTCCCCCTTCCTCACCCGCTTGCATTTTCCCAATCGCGTTCCTCGGTGGTTTTAGAATCTGGATAAAGCTAATGTGCTTCATACCAAACCGTACTATTTGTATGAACTTATTATTGTAGTCGCTAATCTCATTGCTTCCCCCCCTTTCCTCGATTGTCATTTGTTCTAACCAAAATCATGTTTCTGAGATGGTAAGTAGAAGGAACCCTTGTTAATATAGTATGTTGTGTTATTTGCATGTCTATGTCAAACTTTGTTATACTCATGTAACCTTGAACCAAGGAGCAGGTTTGGCCTTAATCTAATGCGTAAAAAGAAGAGCCATTGGTGTTGAAATCTTATCTTGAACACAAGAAAGTCCACTAATTGTTTTTTTGCGCCTCAGACGGTGAAGTTCTTTGTAGTGGATGAAGTTTCCTCGGTTGGTTTCATTTGTTTTTTGTTGCCTTGGGTGTCCGGCCTGATGGCACGAAGTTATTTATTTTATGTTGAGCACATGTACGAGAAGGCAACCGCACGCTCCTCACAGTTTAGATCGTGGAGGGAATGGGAGAGCTACGGGAAGGTAGGAAATAAAACAAGTAGAGTTGCGGACAAGATCATGACGGTTAGAGCGACGAGAGCGTAAGATTTACTCAAAAATTCTAAATTTTGACCAAATATATATAGAGGAGTATGATGCGTAATAAGTATTTTATACAACATAAAACAACGAGCTTAATCAATAATCCTCTTTGGTGAAGTGTGAGAGGAATCTACGCATCGTCGGATCAAGATACATAGACAAATCTCGTTGGCACATCGGGTAGGTGGATCTCCGGCGAACCACTTGGTGATGTATTTATGTGGAATGCATGGTCGTAGCGGGCATTTCCATAGCAAGGCAAACCATAGGATTAGATGTTTCATCCTTCAGCAGAGATGTGCGAGTCCCGACACCTCACCTGGTGCCGCTTTCGCCTCACAGAGAGGCGTTAAGAGCACCTCTCGGACACGATGAACTTCAACTATTCATCGACCCAAAGCTCAAGCATGGCGTGCATGATGCAACCATCCATCGACAGCCTTGCATGCTAGGGCCATGAGTTCAGAGAACCCCGGGCTCAGAAGGATGTCCTCTCACCGCTTCGTCGATGAGGTTGAGTTGCTATAGCCGCGTGAATGTCCTCATCAAGCCACGGAGGACATCACGGACACCTTCCTGGTCGCTTGGGATGCCCATGGCTTGATTCGCCTTCAAGATCCTGGTGGCGCTGCCTCCTTTGTATAGGAGGTACTGGCTACCAATGACCGCCGACTTTGAGGGTCTTGGTCACCATGCATTCTAGGGTCATAGAGAACGATGCTTCAAGGATGCTCCCTTGGATGGATCCTTGATGGTGAAGATGTTATTCGCGTGTGTCGTTCTACACTTGACGCGGTGTTTGAAAGTGGAAAACTGGGTAGCAGGATCTCTGGCGGAGCTCATGGGTCTAGTGGCTTAGTTTGTAGCTATGATTTGAATTGGTTTGGAGTTGGAAGAAGGACAATTTAGTGGGAACACGGTGTTAAATAGCTACGGGATGAACGGGGGACGATTCATTTGAGATGGAATTTGAAGTGAATCGCTTCAAATGCGAGAGGACCTTAGATGACTTCTAGTAAATGCCATCCCGGATTCTAGGGTTTGGTTGAACAATTTCCAGTACTGGATGTGTTGGGAATATTCTTGTAGACCGTAAGATGTATCTGGCCCGATCAAATTTACAATGCTCAGACTTTCTTCGTGTAGTTGTAAAAATTTGAATAGCTATGTAGCTCCTCTGTTAGGCATTACATCGACGCGAGACTTAATTGGATGAATTCCGTTATACATGTTTACCATACTACAGATCAGAAAGAGAACCAGAAAGAAACCTATAGGCAAAACCAACCAACAGGGTCATTTTGTTGTTGAATTTTACTGCAAACGAGAAAGTCCGACTGCTGTATATTAGATCTCATAGGAGTCCTACAACACCGACTATGACTCTAGAGAGAAGGAGGACGATCCAGAGTACTAGCGATCCAGCGAATCGCAAGAGCGCTAGCCAGGAGGAGGATGCTTTAATTTTTTTCTCTTCTCTAAAAACTCAAAGCACCTTAGAATCCATGGCTATGGGGATATCATTTGAATAACCCATTTAGTTTTTTTGAGGGTTTTCCATTCCTAGGCATCCCTTCCCCTTGCTTCCTAATTATAGGCCTTAGTTCAAACAAATGAGATCATGATCCACACAAAAAATCGCCATGATTCTTGTAGTAGGTTTATTTTTTTCTTTTTTTGGTAAATTTTAGGTGTCAAATTCATGGATCTTTTAATTATTTATTATCATCGCCTTTTAGTTTTATGTTTATTTATATTCTGAAAAATCCAAAAAGGGAAGAACTAAGGACGCCGAAAATTCTGGTCTCTTTTTTTTATTGCCTCAACCTTTGAGTATAAGCTATAGTATCTGAACTCACGCACCAACGCACACCACACGCACACACCGTAACACACTCACTCACACCTCTAGTGCGCAAGTTAGATCTATAACCTATATCTGGGGCTAAGAGTACACGGCTGAGAGATATGACAATGGTGGCTCATCCATGTGAGGCAACCTGGAATTATTAATGTGGAATAACCCCTAGGTGAGGCACTGAGCGAGTATCAAGACTCGAACCGGGTGGGCAGCCTAAGCACACGCCCGGTGACCAACCGAGCACCAACTCGGTTCTCTACTCGATGAGAGAGACAGGCATCTGTCCACCAAATTTGATTTTGCACCGCATAAGCGATCCCGCTTAACACGCACTAAAAATTAGATGTCACTCTTTTGCCCCTCTCGTATGCGGAAAATAGGTTTACCATGCCATCGATTTTAGACAAGGGCATTTGTGGTAATGTGATGTCCACATGAAAGCACAAAGAGTCATCGTCTCTGCCTCCATCTCCATTCTCTAGTCGCACTGTCTCTCCTCCAGCTCTACAGCCTAGTCCCATGGCCTCTGTTTACACCAAAATTTGGGAAGAGGAATGCGGGAATTCGAAGCTCCCAAAGATCATGTCATCAAGGAATCGATTGCATAAAAGTCGATATCAGCTGATTCAAATGCAATACAGGAATTGGCTCTCTTCAGATGATGCCAGTAGATAACGACAGAAGCTACGGTTGGCGTCGGGAGAAATATGTCGGACTCTACAAAAAGGGAAAGATTAGGGTCCAAGTTATCTTAAAAAAGGAATGTTTTATTCTATACCAAAGATTGTAATGAGTCATACTTAAGTAGGATTCATGCTTGGGATTCAGGTATAAATATTGGACCCCGGCTATTGTAAAAGGACATCCAATCAATCAAATACAATTTACCTTTTTTCGGCTCTGGCCAACCCTTAGGAGTAGGAGTAGAGTAGATCTCGGCGAGTTCTTCAGCGAGCAGGGCTGCATTGGTCCGGCCGACCTCCAGCTTGTCCGTAAGTACCATCATGGCTTATACTTTGGTTTGTATGGCTGCATCAATCTGGTCGACCTCCACTGCGAACTCTAGTATAAGTTAGTTATCGACTCTTATCTAGTTTAAGTACGGCTGCATCGATCCGGTCGACCTCCACTACTCGAACTAGATTAAGGTCAAGTTATCGCCTCTATCTAAGGGTGGCGTCCTTTGGGTAGATTCATTAAGTTACCGATATCGCTGATGTTTTCATTGTCATTAGTTTGCAGCAACATCAATTCGCCCGATCAAGATCAAGTTAGATTGGCCTAATATCCTTTCAGTCCATCGTTCACTTTATTACAACACGATGTTTCTTACTCTGAGCGACGAGTTATGTTTCATCGGCCGTTCTATTTCGATCTTGATCGTGCATAGTACGCGGTTAAGGCATGAATAATCTTGAAGAGGTTTGCTAGCTAGTTAAATCTAGTTTATAGTTCACCATTATGGTTGTAACAATCCGATCGATCCCCACTGATGGCACTGTAGATTGGAGGATGCTAGTTAGTAGATTTATTCCTGACTAGGCGTGACCTTAGCTGTTTGCTATGCCTGCATCGGCTAAATAGCCGATCGCTCATGCGTTACGCCTACGATTAAAGCGTCCATAATTCTCGTTAAGCATGAATAGATCTACGTACTTTAAGGGTTTGATTTGTTGTCTTTATCACGGTTGCATCGATCCGGGTGAACCCCTTTGTTAGAGATAGTAGGTTAAGTCCGATGAGTTCATATATTTGTCCATATGAAATAGTCGATTGTTCACACAGCTGTAGTCCTTTTTTACACGAATCGGCTATTTCAGGCCGATTTATTCGAGCCTTCACGTATAGCATGTCTTTCGGAAAGCTCAGTCAAGTATAGATGGTTTTATGGATTCTTTGGCTTTAGTTTGTTATTATCATCATAGTTGCCATCGATCCGGTCAAACCTCACTATTGATGGTAACATATTAGATTCAGAGCATTTGTAGGTCCGTTTATATTAGATAGTCGATTTGTTTGCATGTTATATCCTTTCTTGATTAGATTCATCGGCTCGATTGATTCATCTTTGGTAATATCCGCCGAAATGATGATCTCATTTACATCTCGTGTACTATACCTATCAACATAAAATCAATCGCTACCCACGAGATTTTACAGTCCGTAACAGCCGAGTTCTGTGTGTATCGGCTATTTAGTCATTTTTCCCGTCTGGCTGCTCCCAAAGCGGCACACTTTGAACTGTGTGGGCACATACCAGCATGTTCCACCTTAAATTATTGATAAACTTTCTCTCCTTGTCAATTGTAGGGTCAAATTGACTGGCACGTCTCGGGAGGAATTCATAGGATCGGTTACCCCTGCATTGAAGCCGAGCGGATCTCCAGCTCCATCGAGCAGATCCTTCTGGGTTACCGTGTGTCGACATATTTTCGCGCTGACACACGTTTTGGCATGCTCGGTGGGACCCCACAATCGTCATGGCAACTTATAACAATAATGACATCCTTATGGTGCCTTATGAAGACCTACCTGATGGAGATAAAGATATCATCAGCAAAGTTATAGAAGAATTTCAGAACAAGTGTTTGTTGTCCTACACCAAGACACGTGACAATATAATTGTTCAGAAATATCCACTACCGAGAGTTCTGTTGCATGGGCAGACAGATGCAGATGAAGCTGAAGATAGGTGTTTCTTCGTAGAAGTTGTAAACAAGTCTGTTCATGATGCCATGTTGAATCATAATGAAGTTTTCTTGAACATATTCCACAACACCATGAAAGAGGTGTTTCGTGGGTTTCCAGTTGATCAGGTTGGGCTGGCTTATTACAACATTCCACATCCATCAACTAAGGGGACTAATCAAGTTGGTACTAGCCATCAAGAAATAGCACCAGCTGGTAATGATGATGTCCAGGTGGTTCAGAGCTCATCTAAGCAAGTTCAGGGTGCTAATACTAATCAAATACAATATAATCCTGGATTATCAGAATAGCTTGTGCAACAGCCAACTAGGCAAGTTCAGGATCAAATGTTTAATTTTGGCATATTAGGCCAGATACCACCATTGGCTCAAAAAATAGTGCCATCAGTTCAAAGGATTCATAGAGATATAGATCCTATCATCTACAACCAGAGACTTCAAGCAGTAAACCAGCAGAGGACCCAGCAGATAGAGATCTCAGAAGGGTATCATCATGGCATAGATTACAACACCCTTCACATGATTCCAAATCTAGGGTATCAAGGTACTCAAAATTTTAATCCATGGATGGGTCAAGAATTGCAGAGAGATTCAAATTCAAATCTTGATGAGTTGTTGCTTAGAGTGACCGAGAGATGATTTGGTTGCTCTTTAGGTGAATTACGGGCTCGAGTTTGCTAAGTTCATCGCCAAGATAGCACGAGTACAATAGAATATGTCAGTCGGTATTTCACATAGTTGGGCAAAGCATCCATTGAAGAGGCTCATCAAGTTCATTTCTTCTCCTTGTCCTTGTTGGGGCCTGTCTTCACTTGGTTTTCATCACTGCCAGTTAACTCCATTACCAATTGGGTGACCTAGAGAAAAAGTTTCATACATATTTTTATACTGGACCTGAGAAAAGAAGATTATTGATTTGATGACCATAAGGCAAAGAACTACCGAATTGGGCATCGAAGTTTCTTGAGAGGTTCCGAGAGACTAGGAATTTATGCTTCTCATTGAACTTGACCGATGATCAACTTGTTGCTTTGGCCGTTCAAGGAATGTTGCTAACGTGGAGAGAGAAGTCTTTGGGACAAGAATTTGACAACTTGGGTGATTGGCTCAACTAGTGGCGGCCAATCAATAGCCAATTCTAGAATATCTTGTGAGACCCGATTCGAGAAAAGTACCACAATGGCTAAAGCCTATAATCCAAATTAAGTCGATGATGACTATGAGGACGAAGAAGAAGAAGAGTTCTGTTGTGGCGAATGGAATTGGGGTAAGAAGATAAAGAATGGTGCCAAATCCTTGGGGAAGAGAATCGAAGAGAGCTATGACTTTGAGCGTCACAAAATCGGACAAGCTCTTTGATTTTTTGCTCGAGAAGGACATATCAAGTTGCCCGACAATCATGTTATGTTGCCTCCGCTCAGCTTGAAGAATAAGAAGTTCTAAATTTCACAACGCCACCTCTCATTCTACTAATGAGTGCAGAGTTTTCCAAGAAGATATACAGAGGGCTATTTAGCAAGGAAGACTCAAATTTGATCGCTTCCGAAAGATGAAAGTTGATAATCCTTTCCTTAGAGATCGAGAACATGATTGATGCTAAGTTGCTCAAAGGGAAGACTAAAGTTCTAACATTAGTTAGATCAAAGAAACTAGAACAATCGATCCGGGATGCAAATATCTAACGATGAATATAGAGAAATTAGAAAGGCGTCGTAACCAACAAAAGAGCCGATATGAGCAGGAGAAAGCGTCAAAAGATGGGGGCGATAAGGCCGCATGTTACATCTCGAATTTTGTTGAATAAATGGCGCGGCGAAGGAAAAGGATTATCGCTGGTTAGAAGAGCAAGAATACCAACGTCGGTAGGAAAAAGAGAGGTATGAAAGAAAGCAAGCTAAATCATATTGAATTGTCCTTTCTTGTAGACATTGCTAGAACGAAGGTTTAAAATTGCCTACCGTAAATAGTTGTGCGGAAAGTAGCGAGCAATATTGGGAGTTCAGCAATCTCAAGCCAACCGCCGGCCTATCCATGCTCAAGATAAGTATCATCATAATAACATGGGTCGGCGTCTAAGAAATAGAAGTGTTCATGATCGGCTAGGAAAATGAGTTGTTGATCAAAATCGGGCTGATTATGAAGAAGAAAGTAATGAAGAAGAATATATTTGGTAGGAGGGCCAATGGTGTCTAGGAGGTCGACAAGAAGCGAGTAAAAGAAGAGTGCAATGGATAAGGAATAGAGAACTAGAACATGCTCAAACATCTGGTAGACCTCAAGTGTGTGGTGTGTTTAATGAACACGTGACCGAGAAGGCAACCATCGGCTAATATTCAAATGGCTTTTCATTGCCATCGTAATTCGTAGCTCCAGCAGATCAAGAAGTTTACTCGAATTTTGATGAATCGGAGTATGAGGAGATAGTTGCCAAGTTGAGCGCTTATACAACAGGCTATATTCGATAAACTAGTCAAGCATCGACACTTAAAGGCTTTATATGTAAAAAGGTTTTATCGATGGGAAGCCGATGAACAAGATGTTGATGGATGGAGGTGCTTACATCAATCTTATGCCTTACACCACTTTTTTTGTAAACTTGGCAAAGGACCAAGAGATTTGATTGGGACCGACATGATGCTTAAGGATTTTGGGGTAATGCGCCTAAGACCCTGGGGCAATGAACGTCGAATCGATAATCGGGAGTAAGACTACGCCACCACATTCTTCGTCATCGATGGAAAAGGTTCATACAATACTATGTGTCATCAACCATGCATCAATGTTTGATTCATCAAGTTGTGGGA